>FIZU01044070.1:0-60244 GCA_900064475.1 Pseudococcus longispinus
GCCCATTTACCTGGTGGCTACACTGAGCCCAATGGTAACGTGGTGGTGGTAGCTGATGCAACGTACGTGTACGTTGCACAGCGCCAAGGAAAATCAGTACGTTTGGAATCTCGTCTGAGTACGTTCCCGTACTACCCGTTTTAAAGTGGCTCGGTTTTAAATTGTACATGTAAACTGTGTTAATGTGTTTTTTCGCTAAATAAATCTCTCGCGAACTTGATCTATTTCATTGTTTTAATATGCAGGAGTGAGTCGTCCGCGTGTGAAACGTAATCGGTTTTGTTTGTCTGCAGCAGGCAATTCGCGTTACAACTTCGCCCCTGGTCGTACCATCTCAACTTGATGCTCAGAAAACTACCTACGAGTACATACTCGTAGGTAGATATATTTTAATCGAAAAATTTTCAAACTGAATACTTCACCGTCGATAGACTGATTTAATTTTTGTCAATTTTACAAGGGAAATTGTATCAAAAATATTTTCCTGGCGTAGTTACTGGTAACAATTAAAGTATGAAAGGAAAAGTTGATATTTTAATAATTGTCACCTGCCTTTTGTTTTACAATTTATTTTCACGCAATTCAATAATAATTTTATTAAAACTTGTTCAAACTTGAAACAAATGTGTCTTTCACCTGAAACATCTACCAATTTTTATATAACATAATTAGAATAGAAGGTAGGAATATGGGTCACATTTTTGTTTTGTTGCATAGCTCAGCATCCAATGGTCCAAATTTTGCCTTCTAGGTCTCAAAATGTTTATAAAATAGTCTGGTTTCATTATAAGAAGGATTTTTTTCCATTTTTAGCTATTGTTTTTTGTATTTCAAAAAATACAAAACTTTTAAAAAGATTTTGTGATTTTGGAAATGTGGTAGTAAAATGGCCCACTAAAAAAATTCAAAACCTTGACTAATTACATCGTAATTAAATTTTTTTAGGGTGATCCATATTACTTCCCTACAAGTTCGGAGCATGAGATGGAAATTTGCATATTCACAAAAAATAATTTTATCGGTTTGTAATTAGATGATGATGAATGGAAGCTCCCTGAAACCGTATTCCTATCACTAATTGCAATAGTTACCAGTATGTTCCACAATGTAGGGCTACTCGATTATAAAGAATTGGGGGGGGGGATCCATATTACTACCCTGGCTCCCGAGTTATATTCTTAGCCTTCTATTCTAATAATGAATCATAAATAGTTATATGTTGCTTCTAAACTGTTTAATGAGAAGAAAGTTCAGCATCATTAAAATATTAGTTCATATTTTTAACAATGAGTCGATTTCTTTTTTAAATGATTAAAATCATAAAATGACAATTTACCACCAAAAGTTGGAAGGTTTCAAAAAAATAATACCCTTTGGATCTTTTAATTCGATTTTTCCAATTTTCCAAAAACGTGGGTAAATCTCATTTTGGAATTTTTAATAAAAATTTCAAAATTTATTTTTACAATGTTGCTGAAGTATGAAGCGAAATATCAATATTCTTTCTTCAAGTTCTTAGTTTTTGAAAAACGCTTGATTATACTGATTTTCCAATGTCAATTTTTGAAAAAAATGAATAATTCTCTCAAGGTACTATTTTAAGTTCAACCAATGATGTAATCACTGGTGTAGTTCATTGAAATTGCAATTTTTTCAACATTATTGTCTATTGTTTTGTTTCACTCTTTTTTCATCACAAATCATAAAGCTAGAGCCACGAACGAAAAATTCGAAAAGTACTAAAAATGTGCAAAATTGCCTTTAAACATTTTTTTAAATAGCCTCAACACCATTTCCATCATATTTCGTTCAGGTTCCATCAAAATTATAGGATAAAAGAGCATAGCAGGGTAAGAATAATGAATCAGCCCTTGACTGTAATTTTCGAGCTTTCTAGCGGAAGTTGGTCCTTGGGGTCTAAAAATTCGCTGGTAAAAATTTTGGTCCCCTACCTCACCCCTAACCCCTCATATCGCCCGAAAAGCCGATTTCCCTCTTGCATTTCTGTATTCCAAAATTCCCAACCGAATTTTTTCAAACTTGCATACCAAGGGTCATCTCTGGAAATTTTTTCAATTTTTTTCGAATCTTCTTTCATACTAAAATTCAAGTTTTAAGACTTCAAAATGTAATATCTACATGTTATTTCAGACATGCTAAAAAAATCTTGGTTTATATTATGTAGTATACCTATATGTACAACATATATTTTTTCAGAACTTTTTAATATGGTAGAAGATCTTCAAAAATGCAAAAAATTGATTTTTTCTACCATTTTCCACCCTTAAAGCGATCACTGTTGCGTGAAAATTTTCTCTTACAATATATCATCAATGACACCTAAACTCATCATTAACCTGAAATTGGATCAAATTTGTTTGTTTTTTCAATTTTTTTCAAATTAATTTCAAAATACTCAAATGACGTAATTTTGGGAACCCACGACCCCCTCACTGGTGACCCGAGGGCCTAAAATTCATGTCTGAGAATGTTTCAACTCGATATTTGTCGTATACTGCAATTTCAGCAAAATCGAGGGTTTTTAATTATTTTTACCAATTCTTACGAATTAAATATTTTTCACTCCAAAAAATACTGTCAAGACAAAATTTTTAAAAAATGAAAAAAAAAATGAAAAATGTTTGAATTTGCTGAAATTGCAATTTATGACAAATTATCAAATATCGAGTTGAAACATGTCCAGACCTCCTGACATAAATTTCAGACCACCACGTCATTTCAGAGGGGGTTGTGGGTTCCCAAAATGGCGTCATTCGGGCATTTTAAACGAAAATTGGAAATTATGAAAGAAAAGAACGAATTTAGTTCAAATTCAGAATTATAAAATGCCTTGAGCTGTTTAGAAGCTGTTTAAAGAATTTTTGTAAAAATATTCATTTGGGAAACAAGAGTGGGTTCAACGAGAATCTATAGGATAGGGTTAGGAAACATGTCTTGACATATTTTTTCCCAATGTATCCAATCGAGCATTTTCAATATAAATATCTTTACGCTTCAGAACATTTTGAGCATTTTTGAGCCATATTTGTTAAAGCACATTTTCAGCATATTTTCCAATAAAAGCATAATATTTTAGCATTATTTTACAGCTTCTCACGTTTTTTTTGAACATTTTTGGGAAATTTGGAATTTTTATAATTTTAAACAAAAAAAAAAGCTAACTCAACACAAGTTTTTCAACAGTTTTTTTTCTTGCGCTTTTTTCTGGCTAAGTTTAAGCCAACATTGTCAAATATGGTTCAATTCAGAAATTTCTTTTCACTTTTTCCAAGAAGGGCAAAATGAATTGATTGATGCATACCTGCCTAGCTATATAAGGTATACCAACCATATTATGAAGTTTTCACACGCTATATTAGAGGTTTACTATAAAATCCCTAAAAAATTATTCGTATATTTTTGAATTTTTAGCGCATTTTGAAACATATTTTTCAGAACCCTAATCTCGAAGATGCTCGCGTTCGTTTCAACATTGTAATATTTACTTAAAATATAATAAATTTTGAAAACTTTTCTTTTGACTCAAAAAACATTAATTATTTTCGTTGTTCAAATCCAAACAATTTTTCTATCGAAAATCAGAGTGGAATTTTTTAAACATTGCATACTGCATTTCGAAAAAAAATACTAAATACCTATTCGTACGCAGCTTATAGGCACATTTAACAAAACACTCTCGAATTTTACATTTCGCACGCATATTTTGTAACCCAATACACACACATTCTGACCCATCGTTACATTTCTCGAGCCAGTATTTACCGATGGTGCCGGGGTACTACATCGAAGCATGCAAATATCATAATGTAATTCGAATTTACGGCTGGCCAGTGCTACGTGCAGTTGTGCACGGAACGAAAACTTGCCAAAATATTTATCTAACGATATGAAAATTTGTAAAATTACGCGGATTCGTTTTACTAAAACTAGGTCCCCATTAAGAGCGAGAATTTCGATCAAATTACACTCGGTATTTTTTTCAAGCCGACGGCTTCGAAACATTACCTAGGTGAAGTTGGGAATCGAGGAAACGTGGCGTTTGCAGTATTAAAATTAATCTGATACGCGGTATACATACATCTAATGAACAGATTTGAATGCCACGCTTTCATCAAACTCGCCAAAATATGACAAGCCATCATTGCGAATCTAAACTACCGCAGCAAAATAGTGCCAAAATTCTGCAACGTGATTTTTTTTTTTCACGAAAACCGCGAAAAATGAGCAACATACTACAAGTCGAGCTGAGGATCATCGATACAATGTACGGTCAGCGTTAATTACGCGTGAAGTGCCAAAAAAATCTCGCAAAACGTGGGCGCAAAAGCGTACATAGGGTAAATCCCAACCGCCTTCGAGAATTAAATGTACATTCTGTACATAAATTTATTAACTTCAACGCACCCTTCTATGTCTCGCGAAATAATATTTCCAGTTGTTTTCGCACGACTGGCATGATTCCAGTAATTACTTCGATACCTATACCTATTCTACGTTCGAAAACTTTCAAGCCGAAGTGATCGTGGCCTTTATAAGACATACGCTAATAACTAACGAGTAATTTACCGCATTAGTAGTCGACAATTTGAGATTTAAATAGCACGTGACAGCGAATTACCAAGTACACAATGTTAGTAATCAAGTTTTATACCAACGTATTACTAAAATGAGCTTTTTTTTGTCGAGATTTGCGACAGACTTAGTCGTAAATTTTTCTCGTATATTTTCGCGATTTTATTTCGGTTTAGAAATTTGTATCATCGTGCGATACTGGATTTTTTACATTCCTTAATAAATTCGTTTTAGAACATAAAATATCGTGTTGCATAACTCACGATATCCTTGTTTCGTTGTTGGTATCAAGGTTACCTATTTAGTACTCGATAAATCATTTTAAATGATTTCCACATCAAAAAAACAATATTTTTTGATTCGATATAGATAAAGAGTTGGAATTTCTGCTCAAGGGGGTTATTTTTCACAAGTAAGCGAAGATGAATAATGAGAATGAGCATGCATCGCGAAAGAGCAACAGTCCGACACATTCGCAATAACATCTCACCGGCGACGACCAAGACTACGTAAAACGAAGACGTTTTTAAATACGAATAGATAATTGGAAGCAGAATAGAGAGCGAATCAACACTTTGAAACATTACACCACGATGAATCAAATATAAATATAGAAAAAACACGACCCAGGTCATAAATACCAACGAAATTGGACGAGAAATCAAATTCAAAGTGTGCTGATGTGAAATTGGACGTCGAAAAACCAGACGAAAGTTGCTCGATTGCAATTCTATTCACGATACGACTCGTAAGGAAGTTGCTGCAAATCAGATAGTAATTCCAGAACATTCACGATCGAAGAAAATGAAGATTTTGTTACGATCAAAGTGTAAAACAAGGTCCCTGACCGTGATCCTAGATCACACATTAGGAGGGCAACCGAGAAGGCTAAGAGGTTATTGAAACACACTTTCAAGCTCTTGGGAAATTTGCGATAGATAGCACGTGAGAAGGGCTCATAGGCCGATGCCAGAAAACAAGCCGATGATAGTTCTATATACCAGCATTCCAATCGAATTACAAAATTTGGTACCGAACGAGGTATTTCGATTGAAACTCGGGTATTTTCGGTAATATCGGGTTACATTGGAAGTTGATTTTTGTCAATGGTTAAAATACGTTTCTTAAAATGATACATACTCTTCGCTGAATCCATTAACGTGTAAAATTCTCATTTGTTTGACAATGGTACTTTTTCCAGATTCTCCAGCACCTGCGAAAATGAAAAATTCGGATTACGAAATATTCGAAATTCATGCAACTGAAATATTTCCAAGGTTTTGAATTTCGACACGAATGATAAAAATATAAAACGCCAATGAAGAATTTGGGGCTAATCGCTCGATATTTCACATTAGCGTAACGTTCGGTCGGTTTGAAACTCGAAGACTAAATAATTAACGTAAGAAACATTTTTTCATAAATTTCAGAATGACAGAATCGTGCAACTTGAAGCATTCGAATCAACATTACGAGGTAATGAGACTAATGAATAAATGAAATCTTGCGATTGTACGAGTATCATACGATGTGGATTTCGAAGACGAATATGAATTCTTGGCATAGACTCGAATAGTACGTACAATGGGAGAATTCGGTAACATAATTCGATTCAAATTACAGATAAAAATAAGCGATGAAAAGTAACAGGACTTTCGAGCGACCCAAGTCGAATTTGGGAATCGAAATTTGATACAAGTATTAGAACATACATCGACGTGAAATGGTACAGTACGAGGGTGTTAGGGCGAAGCCCGTAGAGTATATTGACGATAATTAATAGCAATATAAAACGGTATAGCGAACGAGTTATCAGTCATATCGAATTTGGAGATTATGATTATGTACCTAGTAGCAGTAGTCTGTGGGTTGCTCTGTAAACTTGTTTATCTTTTTGCAATTGCTGATTTATCTTTTTGTTCGTTTCCTTTCCCCTTTTGGTCTCTTCATGGTCCGCCTTCGAGCTTGCACTTCCAAAGCACCCCATAACATTAGGCCAGCCTATTTTGGTATTTTGGCAGCACAAAAGGGAGTAGCGCTGCCTTTCCGCGGCGGACCAGTCACCTATTTTGCACTACAATCAATTAAAGCACTTTAGTTTGTAATCAACGAAAAAGATTTCAACACTTCGTTTTACACTATTATATACACCACCGCAATTCACAAAATAATAATTCATTTTGCTTTAACACTAATCACAATACAAGATACACCTCTCTGCTACAATAATAACACCAACAACACCTACACAGCGAGATATAAATTATGCATTTTTCTCCAAGTATGAATATGAATTCTGCGAGTACAAATTCTGAAAAAGAACGCTAGCGCCAGTTTTTCCTTTCAATACTGGATGCGCAGCAATTGCAAATCACAAAAAAGCGAACGGGCAAAATACCAAGTTGTGTTCGTAGCAAGCGCAAAAATTCCCAAGTATATATTGCGAATGATTGACGAAAATCGAATAATTGGCAAAGCGGACTTTTCTTTGCTTAAAAATATGTCTAAATATGAGTAATGGATGAAAATTTTGTATTAGATACGTAATATTTGGGAAAAATTCAGAATTTTCTTGTTTTCTGCTTGTGTTTGTGTCACACAGTGCAACCTTGAAATTGCACTGTGCAGCAAAACGTCTCTTTAATTTGTAATTTTTGTATTTTGGGAATTTGGAGTTTTGATTTGAAATGCAAAGAACAAAAGAACGCATCGATTCACGTTCATATCGTTCCTTTACGACGGTCCAAAAATTTGAAGTTTTGTTTTTTTTTCACGATCAGAGATCATCTGGAAGTGGAAATCCCATGGAAGTGAATTAATTGACGTATTTACATTATTTTAATTAGCAAAATTGATAAAACGAATAATTTGTAAATTATTATGGCGTATTTTTAAATACAGAGGTTTGAATTTCAAACAGTCTTTTCTACGGTAAAATTTATTGAATGTATTCATTCCGAATAAGTTGGCAGTTGTTTGTTTATAGTTTACAATCTAATCAACGCTGATAATTTTCAGTGACTTAAAAGTGTTTTTTTTTAATTAATTAAATGTTGTGATTTCTTATTATATTTTTATCAATAGTAAATAGGTAGTAATTGTTACATTCTTGTCGTGCTTCCGATACATCACCAAGCCGTATGATTATTTTATTTGTATACGTTTATGTTTTTGGAAAAATTGAGTGACGTTTGTTTTTGATTTACAGACTTCATCATGACCGGACAATTCGAGGAACAGGAGCGAATGTTGGAAGAAGCAAAAGGACTAGTTCATGTTCAAGCAAATCACATGAAACGATGTTTGGACAGGAATAAACTTATGGAATCGCTGAAACACGCGTCAAATATGTTGAATGAACTAAGAACATCGTTACTGTCGCCTAAGAATTATTACGAATTATGTATCCTTTGAAAACGCAGCAGTAATCGAGTATTAGCGTATTAATTTAGGTATTTTATGATAGAAATCCTTAATGCTATCGTAGATATATCAATCACGGACGAACTTCGTTACTTGGAAATTTATTTACTGGATGAATTTGAAAAAGGAAGACCAGTCAATGATTTATACGAATTGGTTCAATATGCTGGCAATATTGTTCCTCGATTGTAAGTATCAGAAAGATATCGAACGAAGTATCCAAGTGCGTATTACGCGTAATCTAAAATATTATTATTTTGTAGGTATTTATTGATCACCGTCGGACTTGTGTTTATTAAGTCGAATCCAATTTTGAAGCGAGATCTTCTCAAAGATCTCGTAGAAATGTGCCGAGGCGTTCAACATCCGCTACGTGGATTATTCTTGAGGAATTACTTATTGCAATGCACTCGTAACGTGTTACCCGACACTCCTGAAGAGACCGGTGACGATCCTCAAGGAACTGTAAGTTGTTTTTATGTGAACCATCGTCACAAATCAGCAATATTAATAATCCAATCGATTTACAGGTCCGGGACTCGATAGATTTCGTTCTAATGAATTTCGCTGAAATGAATAAGCTTTGGGTACGTATGCAACATCAGGGGCACTCGAGAGATAGAGAAAGACGCGAAAAAGAACGCGAAGAACTTCGAATATTGGTTGGAACGAATTTAGTCCGTTTATCACAATTGGAATCCATCACTTTAGAAAAATATCGCAAAGTATGAACCTTCTTAGCTTTTCAAAATGTGTTTGGTTTTGATTGGTTCATCTGAAATTATTATGTTTAATTTTCAGGTTGTATTGCCTGGTATTCTGGAACAAGTTGTTAGCTGTCGTGATCCAATTGCACAAGAATATTTAATGGAGTGTATTATACAGGTAATTTGGATCATTTTTTACGTGTGAAGTATTATATTTATTATTTTATTTTCTAATTAAACAGGTGTTCCCCGATGAGTTCCATTTGTCTACTTTGAGCATGTTTTTGAAATCCTGCGAAGAGCTTCACCCTGGTGTGAATGTGAAAAATATTATTATTTTGATGATTGATCGTTTGGCCAACTATACTCAAAACAATCAAGAAACCGAGAGTTTACAATTATTTGATATTTTTTCCGATCAAGTAGCCTCCATATTGCAAGTAAGTATCAAAATGTATCTTTAAATTAAGCCTATGTATACCACTAATCGATGTTTTTTTCGTAGTGTCGCGTCGATATGCCACCCGAAGATAAAGTTTCGCTACAAGTTGCCCTGATAAATTTAGCTCTCAAATGCTACTCCGATAGAATTGATTTTGTCGACAAAGTTTTACAAACCACAATCGATATCTTTGCTAAACTAAAAATTGAAAAGTATGTCGTTTAATATGGTAATCGTCGATAGGAACTTTTTAATTTTCATACTTCGTGGTATTACTTTCAGAGTTGGATATAAAAGCGCTGTTTCACGAGAATTAAATCGCCTCATGAAATTACCAGTCGACTATTTTAATAATATTCTTACCATATTGGAATTGAAGCATTATGGCAGTTTAATGGAATGTTTCGATTACACCGGAAGAAAAACGTTGGCTTTATATTTAGTGAATAATGTGTTAAATAACAGCACCTTCATACCAACCCAAGAATTGGTTTGTGCAAGATGAAAATTTTCAATATCAAGTGACTCTTGTCGATTTGTTATTGAATCAAATTACTCATTTCAGGTTGAGCAAGTTTTAGTCATGATTTCTTCATTGATAGAAGATCAGTCAGATCAACCTATTGTGGAAGAAGATCCTGAAGAATTTGCTGAGGAGCAGGCTCTAGTAGCTAGGTAAAAAATACATCAAAATCATTTGCTTTTACTTAATGATTATCTCCTCAATTTTAATTCGTCTTCGTAAACTCGATAGGTTCATTCATCAGCTCAAATCAGAATTACCTGATCAACAGTATCTGATCCTTAGTACGGCCAAGAAGTATTTAAGTACGGGTGGCAACAAAAGAGTTAGTTATTCGTTACCTCCTTTGATATTCCAAGCATATCAGCTAGCTTTAAAATATAGTTCAATGTCAGATGAAGTAGGTTTTAATTTGATGTTTAATTATACATATTTGTCTTCGAATTCATTCACGAATTTTCTCTGTTCAAAGGATGAATTTTGGGAAAAGAAGTGTCAAAAAATTTTCCAGTTTTGTCACCAAACCATAATGGTCTTGGTTAAAGCAGAATTAGCCGAGCTGCCTCTTCGATTATTTTTACAAGGAGTGTTGACAATTGGTCAAACTAATTTTGAAAATCGTGAAACCGTCGCTTACGAATTTTTGTCACAAGTAGGTATTTATCTTACTGTTGAATCACAATGCATCAAAATACTGATGAAATGTGTTTTTTCGAAGGCATTTTCGTTATACGAAGATGAAATCTCCGAAAGTAAATGCCAATTAGCTGCTATTACGTTGATAATTGGTGTATTCGAGAAATTGAGTTGTTTTGGTGAAGAAAATGCCGAACCTGTTCGTACGCAGTGTGCCCTGGCGGCTTCGAAGCTTCTTAAAAAACCCGATCAGTGTCGAGCAGTAGCCACATGTTCTCATTTATTTTGGTCCGGAAAAACTATTAATAACGAACCGGTATTTATTGAATAAAATTTTACAATTATTAATCAGTACATCTTTTGAGGTATTATCGATTATGCGATTTTTTTCAGCTGAAGGATGGTAAACGAGTATTGGAATGTTTGAAAAAAGGTGTTCGTATCGCGAATCAATGTATGGATTCTAGTGTACAAATTCAATTATTTATAGAATTATTGAATCATTATATATATTTCTTCGAACGTGGGAATGAGTTCGTAAGTAACAAAATATCTTTAAAATAATCTTTGCAAATAATTTTTCAAAACCAAAATTAATGCTATTTGGTATTCGATTCATTGCAGGTTCCTATCGATATGCTTAATCAGTTGATATCGAAAATCCGAGATGAATTGTCCAATTTGGAAAACAACGACGAAACTCAACAGATCAGCAAACACTTCAGCAACACATTGCTACATTTGAAAAATAGAATGGATACTACCGAAGAAACAGTGAACTACGAAGGATTACTGCTGTAAATAATTTATGTTCATTTGGTGCTTTTTTGTAAACGGTTTTATATTCATCAATTTTTCATTTAACAACTGTTCGTAATCGATATGTAAATGCTAATGTAGCAATTATGCATTTAAAAATTTTGTGAATGTCGTGTGTCTATGAGTGAATGTTTCCACATGAATTTATACATGATTTTTTTTTTCGTTATAGAATTTATATTTTATTCTGAAACTATTCAAACTATATTTTGTTAATTGTTGAAATATTTAAAATTAAACTTTGTTACATTATTTTTTAACCATATTCAATGTTCTATTCGCATAAAATAAAATATTTTATTTATTGTACGAGTTGCATTGCTTCGTTCGTATTGAAGGAACCCTCTGGTGTTTCGTATTCTCCTAATACAAGCCATCAAACTTTATTGAAAATTTTCCCGACACAGTGTTGCCATGTTATTGATCTGATTGTCGAGAAGCTCGAGCAACGCGAAATAAAAACGAAAGTTGCGCACAGTTCCAAATCAAATCTCGAGCAAGAAGCTTGTCCCTTTCAGAATAATCAATAACTGCTGAAAAATTATTGATGACAGGCTACAAAAAATAATGAATAGAATGTGTGAGCTACGACACATTTTTTGCCGAATTCTTCTCAAAGGGTGCACAACTTACCCATGCTCGACACGTAATAAACTCGAAACATGTTTACGAATGTGAAACCAACATAGATATTTTTCAATTCGATGGTCACCGGTGTAAGGCATGGAGCAATATTAAAATTAGAAACAAATTTGGCTAAAAATACCAAATGATTATAAATTTGTAATCAGAAAAAATATTACATCAGATTTAGAAGGAAACATATAATTATTTCATTCATAAGAAATAACATGCAAGTCTTTCACGAAATGTATGTTAGATAGTATAACCCTTATAGCGACGAAGATGAACTCATAGGTAATATTTTTATTCAACAGATGAACGAAATTGTGTCTCGATATAATAATAATCGATAAGAAATCAGTACGAAAAAAAATTATAACTTACACTCGTTTCTTTCTGCAGTAATAAAAAAAAGTCGTTTTTCACGATAGAAAAAAAAACGTAGTACGATTATTAAATTAATACAATAAATTCGAAAATTAAATCTAATTCACTTATCATGTTCGAACATCTTGTAACTTTGAGTACGAAATCACACATTTTTACAAGTACAATACCAAATTTTGAGAAACGTTCACAATCTCATTTCAATGATATCAAATCAGAAGAAATTATAACCAAAATTTTCGATTTACAAAATGAAACGCATTTTTTAAAATGAAATCCTTAAAATGATAAATAAGTGTAATCTTTCGACGATCAATTTACCACCTCAAAGTTATAATACAAAGGTTCTCCGTATATCATTCACTAATCATTCTAAATAAAATATCTCATTACAAGAAAGAATATTGAATATACTTATGATACAATTAAAAAATTAATTCAACAGTTATCTTAAAATAGAGGAATTGTAAAAGCGATCTTCGTTTCTGTATTTTTATTCTTGTGGTGCCATTGCTCTAGCTTGAGCTCTTACTCTTTTCTCATATTCCATTCGGTTTTGACTGAAAACAGATTAGAATTCATATGTTATTGCCTATTAAACAATACGAGGCATTATGCATACTATCAATGAATTTTTCTAACCAATAAATGGTATAAGCTTCAGCTTGTGCAGGATCTTTGATATTTGGTTCATTCAATAAATCTTGAATTCCTAATAAAACCTGTTTAATTGTGATGGCAGCTCGCCAATCCTTTTCTTCATCTAAAATTGATAAGCATACGGTTCCTGGAAGAATACAAAACGTAATTTAGCAAATTTTCGAAAGAGCCGACACGAAACCATTTTACTGTAAACCTACCGGATGGATAAACGTTCGGATGAAACAGAGGGGGTTCAAATTTACATTTTGGTGGTGTTGCTGGGTAGTCATCTTTAAAAATCATACGTAATTTATAGGAACCGCCTTCCCACGGTGTCTGTAACATAAATTCACCCAGGTTACATAATTCATTACTTGCCTCGCAATCGAATCACAAACAACTTACGTTCTTCTTTCCAGGAATCGCGCATTCCCAATTCAATAAGTTCAAAGTTCCATCTGGGTTTTTGGTCGGTCTAGCCACGAATCCCTGAAAAATGAAATCATTCGATACAGTACGATACATGTATTGTATACCGTGATGAAGCACATTACAGCCGCAATTACTTACAAATGGATGATCCTTACGCCAGGCTTTTCTTTCTTCTGATAATCGCGCGATTGCTATACCAGCCATTTATCTGAAAAGTAACCGACGATTAGATGAAAAACATCAAACCGATAACAAACAATACCAAAACGTAAATTTTGGAGGTAAAATGCCACGGCTGTTTGAAAGCGAAGTACAACGTAGGGACAGATGCCAAAAGAGGAAGCTTTATCATTCAAACACAAAACCAAATAGTTGGAAAATAACAGAGTACAACGGAATAACGCAATACTTCGTATTACTTACATTTGTTATGAGAAAAAGTACACCCAAATTGAATAAATTCTCGCTATTTTAGCAAAATAACACACTTGAGCTTGACGATTGACAAAAAACTGAAAATACAGACAGGGAACGCGAAGAAAGGGTTGTCGAAGACCTAACCTGTTTAAAAATATTTAGTGTTGCATTGCACCGCCAGGATCGCGATGCAAAATCATTGATTTACAGCGCGCTCTATTCAATATTTTTTGTACCATTTTGATCTGAAATAACCTGGTGAGATTGGTAAAAGAACATTGCTCCAAGTCAAAAAAAATTAAAATTATTTTAAACAAATTTTTTTGCAGAAATTTTTTATTGCAACTTAGAACTTTTTTCGAATATAAACTTATTTAGAATCAATTTTTCATTCAATTTAATTAAAAAAGTCAAAGTTTTTCAAACATTTGTCATTGTAATATGAACCGAAAAGGTGATAATACCTACTGAATTGTGAATATCCGGCAAAATTGTTCCGAATGGTATCCATAGTGAATTTGTGTTAATCGATCAATCGTACATTCCAGAAAATTGTCCGTGTTCGGTTTCAAAAATTCGCAAATTTTGAAATTTCTTCACATCGTTTCCATTCCTTCAAAGAAAGAAGAAAACTGTTTTCGGTGATTGAACAGGTAAATGTTTTTTTGTGAAAATGGAAGGCCAAGCGAAAAATCTGAAGATTAAAACCGGAATTTTGAGACGTCTTACAAAAGAGAAAATTATGTATGAGCAGGAAGCAGTAACTTTACAAGAAAAACTCAAGATTTATAAAGATGAAGGCAGGGACGAATATTTTATTAAAAAGCAACATGAAGTATTAAAGGAGGCAAATATGATGGTACCAGATACATTGAGGAGATTACATAAAGCTTTTGATGATTTAAAAATGACTGTAGAAGGAGCGACCGATATACCGAAGGAAGGTGAAATTTACGAAGGAGCGCTCACAGTTTTAAAAGACGCCGAACCGCATCTCGTTTAGTTTCTCAATTCGTTCTCGTTTCGATTTTTTTCATAAGTTTTGTAATGTGCTAACCTTTTTAATTGATTCGTGATATTTTGCACTGTTTTTTTTACTCGATTTTTTTTTATTTCATATGAAATTCTAATCAGTGAAATTTTCCAGATAATACATTTATTTATTAATCGAAGAAAAACTTTATTCATTATTGAACTTTGCGAATCACTGCCTGTGCTTGTGCGTGCAACACTGTATAAAACAATCTGCTTATGTGGACTTTTATTCTAGGTTATGATTACTTTTTCAACCATTCACATTTCTGTTAATGTCGTTTATGAGCTTATTTGCATTATAATCGCTCGTCGAAATGTCGGACGCTTGGCAGAATATTCAAAACATGAAAAATAAACGCAATAGCTTGCGTGAAAAGTTGCAAAAAAGGAAGTCTGAGAGACATCACTTGCTAGTTGAAACAACACCGACTTCTCCCAGTGGTAATATTTCGAAAATGTAACCAAAATTCTAGCCAACGGGGTATTTATCAAACTCTCTGTGTTCCAGGAAACGATGAAAATCAGTCTGGGATTGCAACCGATATAAAAAATACCGATGTTGATATCGAACGTCACTTATTACAAGAATTATCCAATGTTAGCATCCCTTTACCTGTCACATCTGCGCACCTTTTGACCACGTTGAAGAAGTCGTTACCTGATGTCGAAATATCTCATACCTTAGTCTGTAATTTACTTAATAAATTTTCATCGCAGAAACTAATAAGGTAAATGTTGCATTACATAGAATCTTCATAGATACGAATTGAACGTGACATTTATTTTATTTCTGTTACAGTACTAACGAATCCGTCAAAGATGGCGAATCTACGCTTGAAGTATCAACCACAGAAAGCACCAAGTTGGCTGCAATGGCTACAGAATTACTTTCAACTGTTACCAAGTCTATCTCTGATACAAATGCACTTGAAAATCTTAGAAAAAATGAAAGTAAAAGAAAAAGTAAGAATTGGAATATCATTTTCAATAATCGATTTCTTTTTATTAATTTTACCTCCTCGAAGGTTGTACCACTGATGATGATTCCATTACGAGTAATGTAACCGAACATTCCAAAAAACTCAAAGAAACCAAAAATGAACCAGTCAGTGAAATCATGGTCAGTGTTATATTCAATCAAATCACATCGTTGAAATATTTCCTTCACCCAAATTTCTCAATTTTCAGTCTTTAATTAGTACTCCGTCGATTAGAGAAAAACAAGTGAAACGAATCGGAGAAGAAATTCTAGATTTATTAAGTAAACCAACCACTAAACAGCGTTCCCTCACAGAACGATTCCGCTCTCAAGGAGGTATATTGAAAAATGTGTTATTCGTGAGCAGTTTTTTTCAATAGAATCGTCAGTTTTAATCTTCTTTCTTTATTAGGTACCCAAGTAATGGAATTTTGTTCGCATAGAACGAGAATCGAGTGCTCTTTAGAAGGTAACGAGAATTGCAAAAAATTACATTTCAAGAAAATAATCGAATCGCACACCGAAGAAAGCTTGGGAGATTGTTCTTATTTGAATACCTGTTTTCATATGGATACTTGCAAGTAATAATCTCATCGGTTAATGTATTATATTTTCATTTCAAGTCGGTTACGAATCATTAATGTTTAGATATGTTCACTACGAAGTCGATAAAATGTTCAACGACGATAATAAAAGCAACGGATGGAATCAGGATTCCGATCGAAATGGCACAGTTAAAAAAAAATTATCCAGTCAAGAAAATACCATTTTACATCCACCTCAATGGATTCAGTGTGATTTGAGGTTTTTCGATACATCTGTTTTAGGTTGGTTTTTTCAATCATATTTTAAAAACGAGTCCGCTGAAATGACATTTACACTGTATTATTCCTTATTCAGGCAAATTCGCTGTTGTTATGGCTGATCCGCCTTGGGATATTCACATGGAGTTACCATATGGCACTTTGTCCGACGACGAAATGCGACAACTTGGAGTTCCTAATTTACAAGATGAAGGATTGTTATTTTTATGGGTTACTGGAAGGTTCGTGGACATTTTTTTCATATTATTTTCACATTCGTAAATTTACATTTTGGTTTTCCTAATTCAGAGCTATGGAATTGGGCAGAGAATGTATGGCATTATGGGGCTACGAATATATCGACGAATTAGTATGGGTCAAGACGAATCAATTACAAAGGATTATACGAACTGGGCGTACCGGGCATTGGTTAAATCATGGCAAGGAGCATTGTCTGGTCAGGTTTTATTCCTTCATTACAAATCGTACATCCGGAGTAATGATGTCATATCTCAAATAAGCAAATTTTTGGAAAATGGCAATTAAAGAGATCTTTAGGTATATTTCGAACGTCTTTTTGGGCATAGTCTTTTGATCATTTCGAGTGATCGAAAATACTTTTAAAAACCTCAAAGTCTATACTTCCCAAAAATACGAAGGGTTATGCTCAAAACGATTTTTGTTTCTTCAATATTCAACTTCGAAAAAAACATTTCAACTGCTGGAAATTTTCTCTATTTTGAGTGATAACATTAGCATTAAACCTCGTTATTGGGGGGCTCGACTCAAAATTTTGAAAAATTTCAAGTTGAATAATCAATTTGGTATGATTTTTGACCTCTGGAATGATTGGAATCTATTTCTGATTAAGTAATTTTTGACCAAAACCCCAAGATGCCTCGGAAAGATGAAAGTGAAGGGGAGGGGGTGGACTAAAAAACAAAAGTTTTTGATATCACCGAGTAAGGAATCAAAATGTATGTTTTTTTATCCCTTGAGTCCGTTTCTGACGCTATTTTACCGAAAAAAATAAAAGATACTTCAAAGGGATGAGGGTGGGGGTTTTACTCAAGATTTTGGAAAATTCATTTTGGATGTTAATGTGTATGATTTTCATATTTTTACCTCTGAAATTTATTTCTGACAAGGAAACTTTAGACTAACATCAAGATGTCTTGGAAAGATGGGGGAGGGGAAGGGGGTACCAAAATCAACATTTTTCTGAAATATCAACATGAATATTTTTCATTTTTTTGACCTTTCGAGCACGTTTTTGATCAGAGTTGGGCAGATCCACTAATGAGATGATCAGATCCAGATCCAGATCAGATCCGGCTTAAGATCTCGATCTTTAGATCTAGATTCAGATCCACATGAAAACGATGAACGGGTTGAATTTGAATTAAATTAAAATTAAATTTCAAATTTTCAATCACATTTTCTTTTTTATTCGTAAATTGTAATGTGGCATGAGTTGATCAAGTTGATGGCTTTGTCTTGATGGTGAACAAGCCAAACGATCTACATTTCATAGAGTTTTTGGTTCATTTTTCATTTATTTCATTGATTTTACGGAGTTGAATATTGCAGAATTGAGAACACTGATGAAAAATTCAATTCTCACAGAAAAATATGAAGAATTGGAAAAAAAAGGATCTTGATCTGTTTTTTCAAAAATTGAGAATCTTAAGATCCAGATCAAATCTTTTCTAAAATTGAAAGATCTCATCTAGATCAGATCCAAAATTTTGGATCTTTAGATTTTTAGATCCGATTTCCAAATTTTAGGATCCGGATCTGCCCAACTTTGTTTTTGATACCATTTTATTTAAAAAAAATCAAAAACAATAATCTAGGGGTGAGTAAAACTCAACTCGAAATTTTAGAATTTTTCCAATGGAATTTCTAAATCCGGACTAATTTCCACCATTATTCCTTCTCTGTTTTTTTTGAATTCAATAACTTTGAAAATAGACTCTCGCTCGATTATATCGATGAATTTTGATTTTTGGTCCTCTTCTTCCCCTCACCCAAGTGAGAGCCCTTTAGTGGTTTGACCTAAAGTTACTTCAGAAATGGATTCCAGAGCTGAAAAAGTACAAAATTGGTATTCAATTCAAAATTTTGAAAAATTTTGATGTGATTCCCCTTTCCCTCGGACCCATTTTTGATTTTTTTTGATGAAATTACATCAAAAAGGGACTCGGGGGATCAAAAAACCGACATTGGTCCCACACTTCTCCCTGCATCCTTGAGTCGTCTTTTGGGTTACGTTTTAGCGATGAAAATCTAATTTGTGTTGTATTCTGCGGATAAAACTTTTTTTGAAATATGACTTTATTACCAATATTTCTCGATTTTTGATTATTACATTAGCAGTTTTTTTCAAGATAAAAATTGAGATTTCGAAAAAGTGTCATCATAGGGCGATGGGAGAGAGTAAGTAAAATCAAAAAAATCAAAAAAATAAAGTTTTTGAGATATGCCCCTTTTACTCCGATTGTGCAAAACGTTCTCAAACCATTTTACTAATATTTTTATTCAAACAGGTGGGTATGAAAGGAAATCCAAAAAATTTGAATCGTGGTCTCGACTGCGACGTAATTGTATCAGAAGTCAGAGATACCAGCCATAAACCAGACGAAATTTACGGAATTATCGAACGTCTTTCTCCCGGTACCAGAAAAATAGAATTATTCGGTAGAGCTCATAACGTTCAACCGAATTGGTAAATATGCAAATTTATTACAAATCGACTATTTTCATCAATCTAATTCTTAATCACTTTCCAGGATAACTTTAGGCAATCAAGTGGACGGAATTAGATTAGTGGATCCGAATATTATTTCAATATATAGCAAACGTTACCCTAATGGATATTCACTGACTAACGCAAAGACCTAAAGATCACTAACAAATTAGCTGTAATTTTTTTTTTTCTTATAAAAAAACACACCTACCTATTTATTTTCTTCTTTTTTTTATTATGATTTTTTTTACAAATATTTGTATATTTATTTCGAAATAAATAAGTTAAATAAATTAAAAATGAACATCACATCGCTTATTTCTAGACAAAAGATATACAAAAGGGAAAAATTTAAATATATGGTAAAATTACACAATCGACTGAGAAATCCGGTTCGTTTACAAATAATTTTGATATCTTTAAATCGTATAAAAAAGGACCCCCTTCAACGCCACCTTCGCTACGGAGTATTTACAATCGAGGAATTTTCCAAAGAAAAAAAAAAAATTCAGCGAAATTTGTCTAAATGAAAAAAAAAATCATAAATTATATGTACAATTGTCGACATCTCGCTTCGTATGGGAAAAAGTAATCATTTCGAGATACGCTATTCGTTTGGTACTCTAATAAAGGTAATTTTTAGGTTCTTCTGTTGGCTGGCCGCAAACTCCATAGTATTGTTTAGAGACTAGTGAACGTGATCTACAATTTTCCATTTCTAAAAAGCAATCATTGCTGTAAGTTTTGCTATCGGTACCGCAAACTGGGTCGTATAAAGGTGGGCAGATTTTCTGGCAACCTTTGAACTGAAATCCGCTCAAGCATCTTTTCATCGGAACGATATACACGTGTTTCCTGTGCACCATTTAACAGTCTCGTTGAATTTTTGTACTCGAATGTTATATTTTTAAAACGAATACGAAAATTCACTTACCCGCAATTCTCTTTTTTCATTTCGCATTCGTTCTTGTAGAATTTATTATCAGATCCGCATACGTAGTTTTTATCATCTTCGCATACTTCGTTACAAGCGGCTGTTTTGCGACAATGATGTAGAGCGATAGGGACCACTTTTTGACCGCAAGTGTTCATTTGTAAGTCGCACGTCGTCCTTAGGGGTAAAATTTCATTGCCGAGATGAAATAAAAATTCATAATACGGACGAATAAATCGGCCGCATGTTGGACAGCTTACCTGTATACATTACCATCTGATCCGCAAACTGGTTGTTCTTCTTCGTTAGCACACGACGTCGGACATGGCTCTTCTTTAATCAGATTTGTACATTTACCCAGATGAGCTAACTGGACACCTTTCCTGAGGAAAATTCATCGAGTGATTCTTAGAAATTCTAAACCACGAGGTCTATGGGCAGTAAATTATTCTCACATGCATGTGGCTGTTTGTAAATGGCAGAAATTCAAATACGTATTGGCATCTGTACCGCAGACGTAGTCTTCTTGATCGGTGCAAATGTTCTTACTGCATTTTGAAAATTTCGCACGACATTTCTCGAAATCTACTTTGATTATTTTACGTTTCGATTGCAATCTAGTTTGGAAATACAGAGAGCTTAATTTTAGGTATCAAAATTAGTGGAAGATCGAGGATGTATTGTAGAACATTCATACCCGCAACTCAGCAGTTTCATTTCACATTCGTTTCGATATATGTGGCCGTCTGATCCGCAAGTTGGTTTTTCTTTTTCACCGTTACATGAAATGGGGCAAGCGTTTGAGGCACCGCCTTTGTCTCGTTCTTGAGATAGACAAAATGCCATTGGAACTTCGAAGACGTGTTTCCTACGAAAATTACATCGCGTTTGTATGAGAAAATTTTGCAGAAAATTAAATTTTTTGGTACGAGTAATGTATTGAGTCAACACTTTCGAATTTATCAATTTGCCCCTTCGATTCTGAGGGTCGGCAAACCTTACTACATTTATTCAGTTCGGGTTGATAGGTTGGGCTAATTTTGCCGATACAATGGCGGGAGGGTAGAGGGGAAGACAAAATTAAATTTACGGATTTCTCTATTCCAGAGCTGCCAACAAACGATTTATCCTTTAAAAAAAAGATTTTGAATTGGTAAAAAATATTGAGGATTTTTATAAGAATTTTTAATTTTCAAGTAGTATTTTAAAAATTTTCAAAAAATGGTAAAAAATATGATAAAAAGGCTGCTTTTGCATAAAAAATTATGGTTTTTTGGAAAAATTTTGCTCGGATGCGGCCAAGTACCAAATTCTTTTAGAAAAAGTGTTCTACCGGTTATTTTCCTGATTAGTGTTGCCAATTTCTGATTTTTGTGAAAAAAAACAAAATTTTCGAATTTTTCATGGTAAGAATTAATTTTTTTCAAACAAAAATTGAAAGTTGACACCCACTGCAATTAACATTTTTTAATTTTTTGCATCAATATGAACCTTTTAGGTCCGGTTTTAATACCAAGCACAGGATATTTTATCTTCTTGTAACTCAGAAATCTCGATTTCTCAGGGATTTGCAGTTTTTCAACCCCCTCGTAGAGGAAGTGGTATCCAATTTCGAGGTTAATTGTGTAGGAAGGTTGAACTTTACAAAACGAGCCAATAATATTTTGTCCAACTCTAAAATTCAAGCAACTACAGCCAATAAAATACACTTAAAAGTGTGACAATATTTTCTTAAAATTGTATTTTATATTTTCAAAAAAATTTCAAAATGATCTTTCATGTTTTCAATTTTGAAATTGAGCAAATCATTATCAGCTCATTTTGACAAGCTGAAAAAGCTCAACAAAAAATGGCTCTTACGAATTTTGCATCACTTGAAAATTGAAGGAGTTATGATGAATCCTGGAAATTTATAAATCATTGTAGCTCTTCTTCAATTTGAAAATTTGGATAAAAAAAAAACATGAATATCACTCATTTTGTAGATCTTAAAAAATTCAACAAGAAAGTTGTGAAAAAAAATTACCTATCTACAGGGTGTCCCAGTTAAGAGTGAAGCCTTCCAACTGGTAAATAGACGACCCATCCTGAACTCAAGTAAATATGTTTGCCTTCTCTTAGAATTGAAGGGGCAAACTTATGCAGGGCTGGCAAGCCGAACGAATCGGCTTTGACTTTCGGCTTACGAAATTTTAAATAACGGCTTTCGGCTAGCTATCGGTTTAGCGTATTAAGTATCGTTTGGCTGGCTATCGGTTTTTTTTTGTTTTTTTTTTTTCAGCTTTAAGCCGAAAAAAAAACGATAAAAAGCCGGAAAAAGCCGATTAAAAGCTGAAAAAACCGATAAAAAGCCGAACGTAATCGGCTTTCGGCTTTTCAGTCAGTATCATTGGCTTCGGCTTTCGGCTTCGGCTTAATCCAGAAAAAATCGTTCGGCTTTCGGCTGGCTTGCCAGCCCTAAATTTTTCTAAATGTCAATAAAATTGAAAAATATTTTCATTTTTTTACGTTTTTTCTGATATTTTATTTGCGATTGGGGGTTTTTGAGCAACTAACCCGAAAACCTTTTTCATGTAAAAAAAACTAGAATGAATGCTCCTTCAAATGGCGCAAACCGCAACTCTCTACTTACCGTAGTAAAATTTTTACGACAAATCAAAAATAATGAACAAGATTTAAAAAAAAAATCGAATGAGCATAATTTTGCCCTCTCAATTCCAAGAGTAGGCAAACATATCTACTTGGGTTTAGGATGGGTTGCCTACTAACCACTTGGAAGGCAGTCACTCTCAAGTGGGACACCCGGTATACCATCAGCGGAGTTATGACGTTTTGAATCAACTACCAGGACTAGTGCATACCTTTGCCCCTCCAAATCTTCAGTTCGACAAACATGCATACACTTATATAGTTTAGGTAGCTGCATCTCTGATTTGAAAACGATGCACTCCCACCAGAACATCCCGCAGACATAGGTCTTTATAAAGCACATTTATTAATATTCATTTTTTTAACAGAATCGATGCCCCTTCAAATGGCAAATATACAACTTGTTCATTATTAAGGTACCGTACGTAAAATTTTTAATCAATTGTATTCTGAAGAAGCAGAATCCCTCTCCCACCGCTGGAATTCCTCTCAACGCAAAAGTGAAATTTAAGTTTGTACAGGGTGTTTTGAGTAGTACGCTGCCTTCAAACCAGTAATGCTGCTACTCAAACTCCACAAATTTATGCATGTTTACTGACATCAAGTTTTGAAGCGAGAAAGTTGAGCAGTAACATTTTCTTCAGAATCTCGTAAATCCTCTGATAATATAGATAGAAAAAATTGTCTGGAACTATTTTGTTGAATTTTTTGAGCTTTACAAAATGAGCTACGATTTTGTTATGCCTGACTCTAAAATTTGTAAGTTTTATAACTTATTCAATCTGTGAGTTAGACAAAATTTGTAAGAAACTTTTTGATAGAACTTTTTATATTCTACAAAATGATTCATATGCACATTTGGTTTAACTCCAAAATTAAAAGAGCTATAACCATTTGAACAATGAAAAGTGGTATAGCTGTTTTTTGGACATGGACAAAATTTGAATATATTATACCTAATTCATCTTACAATAAATTCTAAGATCCTTGTAGGTATTTCCTTTCATATTGGGATTAGGCAAAAATCAAGACCTTTTTCTATTGCGTTGTATATGCTTGGGCATTATAATATGTACCTATGTTCCTACCAGTGATGAGCAGATCCACTCCAAAAAATTTAGATTCAGATCCAGATGACTTGAGTGATTTTTTTAGGTCCAGATCAGATCAGATGCAACACAAAAGATCGGATCTAAAGATCCAAAGATCAAATCCTTGAATTTTAAAGATCCTCAAAATGTGGATCTTTGGATCCAAGATGTAGATCTTCAGATCTAGAGATCATTTCTCCATCCTATGTTTTAAATTTAAAATAAGCTTTGAACGAATACCTTAGGGTTTATAACTTAAAATGGACCTTTTTTGAAATTGAGAAGATCTAAAGGTTATAGATCACATCTACAAACTACAAAGTATCTGAATCATAGATCCCGATCTTTAGATCCAAAAATCCAGATCTAAGGATCCGAAGATCTGAAGATCCTCGGGTCTGCCCATCACCGGCTCTTACTAATAATCGTGGTTCATCTAATTTAAACAGATATTCTGGAATATGCATTAGACTTAATACGAACCCGCAATTTTTCGACTTCATTCTGCAAGCATTACTGTAAATGATCCCATCCGATCCGCAAGTCGGCTTCGAAACTCTCCAGCAAGATTCTCTGCAATGTCTGGTCGTTTGGCAATGTTTTTTCGACGTCTTAACAACACCCTGTCTGGTAAAATAAAGTACCGATGTAATACACCGATAGAAAAACGGTCACAATGATATCATAAATACATACAAAACTCATAAAAAAAAAACATCTCAAAAGACAAAGCTTGTCGATGAATCAAATGAGCATTCATGTACGTAAACCGGTTAGATGAGAATACACGAAAACCGAAATTCGCCAAATTAATAATATTAGCCACGGGTACCGTTATTAACCCAATACAACTACCATGATTAACTCACCCGCAAGTTAACAGTTTCATTTGACAAGTATTTTTATATACGTTTCCATCGGATCCGCAAATCGGTCCATCCATCGGAGCCAAGTCGCAATTTATCGGACAGTTTTCCCGATGAGCCGAGATATTGTTACAAGGGCCCAGATGCGACAGCGAAATACCAATTCTGCAAAAATCGATTATTCATCAACCTACGTAAATATCCCTCCGGACCATGTACCTACTACCAATATAATTATGACTTTGAAGTATTTTTAGTCTGGTGAACCTGCAAATTTCAACGTGCAACATGCATCGATTCAGATAAGTTCTTCCGTCTGTTCCGCAAACCGGTTCGCGTTCTTTTCCACACCGATGCTCACAGCTGGAGCCGTAAGACCGTAAACATAGATTGGCATCTGCCGCTTTGGTGATACCTGCTCGCAACATACAAATAATATTATAATAATTCATTATTTTTATTCAACTCAACGTCCTATAACTATCCCGAACCAGTTGGTAAAGTAGTTTCTGCGATAACGTTTTGTTATCGCACAATCTCGCCGAGCCCAAGCGACAGCTTAAGCAGGTCTTTTTGAAATTTTATTATATATTTTATTATTTTTTTTTTCGTTTAAGTCAACTTCGGTTTATATATCAATAGAGTAGTTTAACATTGGAAAGATGATCATAAATCAAAACGTCATCTTTTCCGCATACGTAAGTAATTTCCAACTACCCGAGCAAATCCATCAAATACCAATCGTCATAAGTCATGATATTTGGTGCATCGCTGGCGTTTTTTTTGCCCCTTACTTCGGCCGCAAGTCTTCTTTCTCATCTCGCATTCGCTCGGATATATCACTCCGTCCGATCCGCAAACCGGTTCTTCGGAACTTCCTTGGGGGCAGATTCTTGGACATGACAAATCACGCGCACCGTACGTTTCTGAAAAAAGAAAAATAAATAAAAATCGCCTTCGTTTCATTTCCATGTGCTATTTACTTTAAAAAAAAAACGAATAAAAAATCGCCATTGATTGCAGGCGAGAAAATACGAATACCAATCTCGCACATGATAAAAGTTTAACCTGAATTCAGTATGACCTTGACCTTAACTTTTGACGGAAAGTTGTTTTATATTTACATTTTAGTTCGACGAAGCGTGTAATTTCGTTAACCATACGAATTAGTCGAGTGATGAAATGCAGTTTAATAGGAAAAAAACTACCTAGGTATACCCTATTATACCCATACGTAAAGTATCTTCCGCTAAGTCAATAGAAAGCCTCATTTACCACTTCGTGACTTGTGCACTATTACCCGAAAGCGTATGATTTTATGTTTAAATGGGAATAGGTACACGAATAATACGATACCATGTGTTCGTATCGATGGCCAATGTCGGAATTGAATTTTCTCCGTGCTTAATTTTTCAACCTTTAACTACTCATGTTAAGTACGATTTTATTGCTCAAGTAGTTATACATCTGTTGTGAAATATAAGTAAATACAAGTGAAAGAAAACATTGTAATTTCACTTATCGCTAAAAAACTCATGCTAAGCTCGAAGGAAAATTACAATGTGTAGGTAGGTCGAGGTAGACCGATACGATTACTTTTTAGCATAGTAGGGTACTAGTAAATGCTTTTGCGATGACCTATTACTTGATTCCGTGGAGAAAGAATATTAGATACTTCTGGGGACAAACTGAAAGGATTTTCCAGAGGGGACAGAATCACTGAAAATGCCAACTATATAACCACAGAAAATTTCCAACTGTAATAGGCAACAACTTGGTCACACAAACATTCGATGGGGAGGAGGGGTTTAATGAGAGCAGGTGATTTTACGTAAAAGTTTGAAAGATATTCATTATTTTCTAAAAATAATTGCCTAAATTTATTCAGTCCGAGCAAAGGGAGGGCGAAATTTTAATGCAGAAAAAGGCATTCAAAAGATGACATTTCATCATTTTTTGCAGCATTCCAGCCATCAAAAAAGGGCCTAGGACCTTTGAAACAACCCAAATGTGACTTCGTATTAAATTTTGAAAGAATATTCATCATTTTGTAAAAAGAAGTAAACTTTTTCAGCTCGAGCGAAGCAAGGGTGATTATTGTTGCAGAAAAAAATTCAAACGCTGAAATTTCGTCATATTTTCTTACATTTCTTGAAGCACCCAAACACCGCTAAAAACGCCTTTGATTCCATTTGAGATTTTTATTCAACTACGAGTATTTTTCATCGTCGACTTAGGGGCAATCCGGTTTAGTTCAAAACGTGAATATTTAGCCAGAATTTTGCAAATTATATGAATTCTTCAGTTGTTAAAATTGAGGTTTTGCCAACTAATGTCCAAAAACCACCAATTTACCACTTTCCAAATGCCTAGGGGGTACAAGCTTCCCCATGCCCCTTTTAGTTGCGTTCCGGATGTTACATCAGGCATGATCTATACTTGCATACAAAGTGTGGAAAACTAGAAGGGGTCCAGGGGGCGGAAGAGGCGAATTTTTGTTCGTTACGACAGGATACGCTTCATTTCCTTAAGAAAACAGGAAGCGTCTAAGATGTTTAATTTGAATTCTCTGTTCGTTTATCGTTTTCTCTTTCTCGTCAATTTGCTCCTCGATTTCGGAAATTATTTTGTTTATTACTAGCACCGCTATTACATAGATATATAGATATCCTGCCACTTGGAATAATGGGGGAACTGGATTTATGTCTTGTTCATTAAAATAGGTATGAAAATAAATGACGACGTCGTGATCATAATGTCATCTTAAAACGAGCATTTCAGTGCCTCGGTACTTTTTGAAAAACAAAACAAGTGAATCTACTCGACAAAAAAGTGACCAAAAATTGCTCATTTCTTTCCTTTTTTGGGCACATTGCTTTGTAAGATGAGACAGTCAGGAAGAATTGAAAAAAAATTATATTATAATCGTAGAAATGCTTTGTCATTTCGAAAATGATGAAATCTAACCATATTCTATAAAAATATAAATGAATTCGAATGAAGCTTTTGAAGCAAGGCAAGAGGCATTTTTTCAATTCCTTTTCCGGATTAGAAAATTTTCAAATTGTAAGAGTCATTCAAACATTGTAAAAATTTCTGACCGAAATCGTTATTTTGTCGACTCAAACTGTACTTGAACCTAACAAGAAATGATAACATTTCTGCTTTTGAACGCCTATCAATTTTTTTGAGTCGCTGAGTAGCGTAATTTTTCAAAAAATAATAGGAAATTTTGGGACCTCCACCCATTTTCCGACTTTGGTAGGTTCCTGAAAACGAGAAGAAACAACTTGAAGAACAATTTCAATTTTTTGAAGAATTTTACGTATTTAATACAGAGATATGTTATGCAATTATGCATTCGAATGTTTGTACCGTAATGAATGAAAAAGTAAAGCCAAAAAATTAATTTCTAAATTCTCTTTTTTTGTCACGGACATGTTTTATGACTGGGGTCAATCTGAAAATTTTGTCCATTTTTCGTGTTCATAAATTCCGTCATGAAATTCCTTGACAATGACTTTCAGACATTTTGTCAGACTTTTTTGAACTCAGAAAATTTCAACTTTCAGGGACTATAAAAATTTCAAGTAAGTTCAAATCAGACATTTTGTCAGACGAAAATTTTTTGGATTTCTACTAACTTTTTGCACTTGTAGTTGGATTTTAAAAATTTTTCAAAAAAATTCCATTATACGAAATTCACTGACGATGATCCTTTACAATGACTTTTAGACATTTTGTCTGAATTTTTTGAACTTGGAAAATTTCAAATATCTTACACAACGACTTTATGGACTTGAAAAATTCAATGGATAAGCAAAATCATATCCTATACATATTGTGTAGTTTCATGGGTAGTATGGAAATGCCTGGGACTTTTTGTTAGACTTTTGAATTTGTCAATTTTATCGTCTCTTTTTTTTCAACTTTTCAATATTTTATGAGACTTTTGAAAACATACATTTTCTTACCCAAATGATTTTTTGGATTCATAAAAATTCATATTATTTCAAAATTTGACTTTTAGATTATTTTGTCAGACATTAGAACATTTTGTTAAACTTTTGAAAACGTGCAGGTACATTTTTTTTTAAAAAGTCGATCTCTCATAATTGATGATCATAATTTAGTGATTTTTTCAAGACTTTGCTAAAAAAAAAAACCATCACATTTGTATACTAAAAATATATGACTTAATTTTACATTAATTTCTCACCAATATTTGAAAATTTTTCATAACAACTTTTTTAAAATAAAATAAAATCAGCTTTCAATTTATATCACTACTTTTTGATTTCGTACAATTTTCCTATTTTTGAGTTCACGATGATTTTAGAAAATGTACGAAATCAAAAAATAATCATATCATTTGAAAGCTAATTTTATCCTCTTTCAGAAACGTTATTACAAAAAATTTCCGAAATCACCTCATTTTCAAGTTATGCAGAGAAAATTTTTAAAAAATTATAGGAAAATATCTAGGTGATAGGCACAGAGTATGTGAACATTACGACGTTGAAAGCTGCATAAAAATATTTGTTTTTCTTTTGTTTCTTTTTTCAATTTCCACATCTTAAATTTTTATGAGACATGTGTCAAAAAATAATAATTCGTTTAAAAAAATCATATTCACCAATGAAAAAAAGAAATCATACAACTTTTGCACCAAAATTCAAATAGACGAAAAAAAAATGAAAAGTTCTGGTGTCAAAATTTTTTTGAGGCTTCCGATTTGTTATGGTAAAATATGATTTTAGACATTTAGAGCTTATGATGAATCCTTTACCTCACCCCCTGGGGGCTGGACTCCCGAAATAGTGATTTTAAGATAAAAATGCTATCTCAGTGAGTTTTCGATCGATTTTCATCAAACTTGGTATGTGAATACAGGTACTCAAGGAGAACTTTGTGAAATTTTTTCAGATTTTTCTGACTTTTACAATGTCCTTGAAATCGATTTTGAAAAAAAAATTGTTTTCTTATTTTTCAAATCATTTTGATTTTTGCCGGGGGGGGGGGGTCCATACCAAAATCTTCAAAAAACCGTTTTTAGCCTGTTTTCCTCTCTTTGCTAGGTCATTTTCTGGTCGAAATTTTTTTTCTTGCAATATATCATCAATGACACCCAAATACACGATCAACCTGCATTCAGATCAAATTCGTTCATTTTCCTCCTTTTTTCCAATTTTCTTTTAAAACCCCAAGTGACGCCATTTTGAGAACTTACAACCACCTCCGAGATGAGCTAGGGACTTAACAATCATATCTGAACTTGTTTCAAGTCGATATCCATTAAATATTCCAATTTTAGCAAAATCGGAGCGCTTTAATTTTTTTTGCTCTTTTTCTTAAATTGAGTATTTTTAATTTTGAAAATTTTTAGATATGGTAGGTACATGAAATAAGTTGAAAAAAATTAAAGTTTCTCGATTTGGCTAAAATTGCAATATTTGATGGATGTCAACTTGAAACATGTCCAGACATGATTTTTAGGCCCCTAGCTCATCTGGGAGGAGGCTATACCCAATAAGTTCCCAAAAGGCGTCATTCGGGTTTTTAAAAGAAAATTGGAAAAAAGGGGGAACATGAACGAATTTGATCTGGATGCAGGTTAATCGTGTATTTGGATGTCATTGATGATATATTTCAAGAAAAAAAAATTTGACCAGAAAATGACCTAGTAAAGGGAGGAAAACAGGTTAAAAAAAACGGTTTTTTGAAGATTTAGATATAACACCCCTTGGCAAAAATCCATCAAAATTCTAAGTCGTGCAAAATGGTCTGAAAAATAATAAATTTTTTTTTTGTGCCCACGCTAAAATTGTGCTTCCTGTGGCGATTTGAAGTTTTCAAACTCGATTTCAAGGTCACTGTAGGGGTCGGAAAAATCTGAAAAAAATTCACAACGTTCCCCTTGAGTAGCCGTATCCAAATACCAAGTTTCATGAAAATCGATCGGAAATTCGCTGATATAGCATTTTTTAGCTTAAAATTACAATGGGGGGGGGGGGGGGGGGGGGGGGGTACAGCCCCTAGGGGGTATGGTAAAGGATTCTGCTTGAGCTCTAAAATCATATTTTATGCCATAAAAAATCGGAAGCCCCTTTGGTCGAAGGGCCATACATGTAGAAAAACACCTGAGATACTGATACGTAGTCTAACAAATATGTATGTACCTCTGCATTTCTAGCTAGGTCATCGAATCTTGACCTAGGAATAATTTTGGTAAATTAACACCTTTTTCTGTTCCATTTCCACGGTGAATCACCACTTGTCTCCTCCCCCCCCCCCATCTTCTGAAAAATATGAACAATTCAATTCAAAAATGAATTCCGATGCATTTGCATAGGTATACATAGGCACCGAAAACTACAAGAAATACTTACATACGACGTTCAAAATCATTCCCCAAAGACATCGACTCGTACGAATAAAAATGACAAAAAATTGACTCTATATTTTCGACGATTAAGCACATACCTACATATTTCAAACGTGTTAATCGATTAACTGTAAATCCGTCGAGTTCAATCGATTTGGTAAAACAGAAATCATCCGAGCCGGAACGCGGTTCCCAACAAGATAGGTGATTTTTTTACGAAAATACCTCGTCGTCGCGATCATCACGTTATGATCAATTAAAAACCCTCGTAAATTATGACCGAACGATACTTACACGTACGTAGCCGTACGTACGTACGTTTTAATTGCAGACTACGAGTACGTAAGTAAATGATGTAATCGACGTTATTTTCCAACACTTTGACCGAATATCTATATACACGGGCGTGGTATGTCGTCTCGATGAACATACTCGAAAAAAGATTGATATTTTTAACGGTTCGATGCCGTTGAAATATTTTTTCCGCTAATACTCCATCGCATCGTCGCAGTTTGCAGTAAAAAAAAAAAACTCGAAAGCCGTTTAATGTAAAAGCGAAACTTTGAGACGATTTTCAACGGGCACGTTTTACGCTTAAGCCGAGCCGGCTAATACGTTTTTTGTTTTACATTAGCGTCGCTTTTCATTACAAGAAGGTCAAAGCGAATTGGAAAAGCATCATCATCGCATCGGCCTAGAACTCAAACTCGTTGTAATATGTTTATACATACGATAAATGTCATATTATGGGATTGCGATGGGAAAAAAAGACCTACGTATACACTCTGAAAAATACGTCAGGACAGACGGTAATGAAAGTAGGATGCGATAATACGAGACGTGCATAGATAAGCCGTCTATGCAGACACGTTATTCGAACATTAGATACTGTAGAATTCAGGTCAAATAAAAATAATACATCGTCTGCGGACCGCTCTGCGCTATACGCTGCGGTTGCCAGGCATAAATGCAACTGCATCCACGATTCTTATGTACCATACTATATTATAGCTATGCTACATCTCGCCTCTCCGAACACTCGGTATATTCAGCAGTCGACAAGCTTGTTTGGTAATTTCGCTCGCTATTAAGTTCACGGTTAGGTCTAAATGATGTAATCTCAATTCCAATGTTGATATTTGTATACGTAGGTTGTGGCTATCCATATGAATCGAGGAAACATCATGTGGTTTGATTTATACCTATCTATAGACTCCCAATATCTATTCTATTTCCATCGTACCAAATATACCTTCTAATCTACCCAATTCGTATTTGCTTTTTCCACCAAATTGACCAATTATCGGTTTTGTTTTTGCGAAAATACCCATTCACGTACTCGTCACAGTCTTCCGATGCAACTCGTTGCACCAAAACGGTATCATACAATTCGACAACCAAACTGACTGATTTGATAAGGATGTATAGCGTAACGAATGTAATAATTTTTATACCCTATTAGTTACACGTACGTAGTACGTACGTACTACCACACGTACGACTATGCGCACCTCAATATCGTATCGTCTAGATAACAAAATACACATCTTTTAAATTTTATTAGCGAAGTATCAAAGAACCATTCGATGGCGAAATCTTATTTCGCGGTTTCACATTAAAACACCGCAACTGTACGAGTACGTCTACCGTATAGGTGCCTAGACCTACATCATTTTAGAGTACACTACACCCAGACAGATCGGTTTGTTTGCTACGAGTATTTTTAGTTTTATTATTTTATCGATTTACCCCGTGAATCATGATGATTTTTTTCATTATTAGGCAGTAATTTTTTAACCAGTCATTCGATGTTATACTTACACGATGACCATGCACATTTTACAACTCCAAATTGGAAAATCCCTCCAGCAGGTATGGTTATCAATGGTGAGACGTAAAAAATGGCGGTTTTACGCTAGTAGGATTACCTACATATCTAACTGGTTTAAGTTAGCATTTGTATGCGATTATTTAGTCTGAATGTAAAAAGAGATGAGATTATAAACTTGGAAATTGGTAATGGATCAGCATGAAATTGACTTCAGACTTTGACGGAAGTAGTAGGTAAGTATTATTCTTGTGCTCGTGAAAGTTATAAATATATGTTTTTGAACTTGAGGTCTTTTATATCTACTTGGTATCTGATACGTGGATAGCCAAATAGCAAAATTTGGAAAATTAGGTCGTGACATATTCAAAATTAGTAATATACTCAGTAGCGTGCCGAAGCGATGTGCACGGGGGGGGGGGGGTGAGGCTCAAATTTCCCCAATTAATTTACTCTAAATCTCATAATTGTTTTCCCGAACTTTTGCAATTTGGTATTTAACATATATACCTATACCTACTTTGAATTTTAAAAAAATTTAAAAATTAAAAAAAATTATACTTTTGATATAAAATATAACTTTTTAAAGAAATAGTAGAAAAATCATTGCCCGAGCGAAGCGAGCACGAAAATTCCTTAGAAGTTTCACACACTTACAGTTTTTTAAACTGTTTTTGAGCGTTTCACGCATGATTAAGGACCCCCTTAGCAGTATCAATTTTAACATTTTGAAGAGCCTAATTCGCACTTGACTAATTTTTTTCCATTAAGGTTCTCCAAATTTTCGAAATTAAAATTGTAGTTGGCAATTGTCGACCAGCCGACCTGTCTAATTTGATGATGATAGTGAGGCCGAGCGAAGCGAGGGCGAAAATTTTTGTCAAAAAAGGCATTCAAAAGATGAAATTTCATCATTTTTTTCAAACTTATACCCATCGTTCTTGAATAGAACAAATTTTTCCCAACTTACCCAATTTTTTGCCAAATTTCTCAACTTTTTTCAATTCTTAACTTGCTTGGAGGGCACGCTTCTGAGTACCCAATTTTTAGCCAAATTTCCCAACTTTTTCCAATTCTTGACTTGCTTGGAGGGTATGCTTCTGAGTATACTTGGAAAACTGAACAAATTTCCTTCTGATGATTTTTACAGGCATCGTAACTGATTTTATCCAAAAAAAAGTAGATATCTTCGTGATACGATTTTTCATAAAAATAGTAACCAACCAAAACGTAAATTTTCATGATTTTTGATATGGATATGTCTTATGACAGGGGGGGGGGTGCCAGGAAATTTTTTTGATCAAATTTTTGGCTCCGCGAAATTTTAATTTTCATATAAATTAAAATTTGTCAAAAAATTATGAAAATTGTTCAAAATACAGTAAAAATTATTGAAAATTGCCATGAAAATTGGTAAAGATATAGTAGAAATGGTCAAAGATTCTTGAAAACAGTCACAAAAAATATATAAAATACAAGTATGAAAAAAAATTGTAAAAAACATGAAAATCATTAAAAATGTTGACAAAATTGTCGAAATGTCAATAAATATCAGTAAAAACAGTTCATTAATAAAAATCGTTTAAAAATTTCGTCAAAATTTGTAAAATTTTCATAAAAAGTATTTGAAATATGAAAAAATGATTAAAAAATATCATGAAAATGGCTGAAAACTTGGTAAAAATTGTTAAACTATCATAAAAAATAATTCAAAATATAAACATAAAACAAATTGTAAAAGAACATGAAAATCGTTAAAAATGTAATCAGAATTGTCCAAATGTTAACAAAAATGAATAAAAATATGGTTAAAAGGGTGAAAACATCATGAAAATCTTTTGAAAATTTCGTAAAAATGGAAAAAATTTTCATAAAAATTAAAATGAAAAAAACAGGACAAAATATCAGGAAAATCGTCGAAAATGTTGTTATATTAATTTACAAAATTTTTACTGATGTTTGTAAAAATTTTGTGAAAAAGGTGAAAAAATCATGAAATCCATTGAAAGTCTCGAAGTTTTCATGATTTTTTTTCTCCTATTTATGCTGTAGGTATTTTTAATGATTTTTCTGAACATTTGTGAACATTGCAACGTTTTTTAAGGCATTTCATCGACCTCTTTTTACAATATTTTTCAACAATTTTTTTACGAGATTTTCGATACTTTTAATGATGTTTTTCGCCTTTTTTTTTTAACAAAGTTGAAAATTTGAATAGAATTTTCGACAGTTTTCATGTTTTTTTGACCGTCTTTGCTATATTTTAAATGATTTTTATGGAAATTTCAACAATTTCTATCATTTATGTCATTAATTCGTGATTTTTTGATTACTTTAAAAATCCAAAGTATTGAAACGATTTTTAAAATTCTCTCCATACAGCCAAGAGAGGTTCAAATTTCATGTTTGTAAATTAACTAGGAGTAACATTGAAAAAACAAATTTTTAAAAATTTTCATATTTCAATTTTGCCTTTACCTGCTTGATTTGAGACCCCGAATACTAAATCAAATAAGGTCCATTTTAGTAAATTTTGGTTAGTGTTCTTGACGAGAGTTTCCAATTTAAATAAACGAAATAGCAATCTGGTTTTTAAAAAAAGGGCTTTAAAAATGAGCTATAACTTTTTTCAATTCCTTATTGGAAAAATATATATATTTTTTTGATTTCTTGAGTTTTCTACTTATGTTTTTCAAAAAAGTAAGCCAAATTTTTAAAAATTGACTTGAAATTTTTTTCGATTTTTTATTCTATGAGCTATAAATTTTTTTCAACTCGAAAATCATGAAAAAGGTAACTTCAAGTAACTTTTGAGGGAAAATAGTATGAAAAACTAACCAATGACATGACATGGGTCAGTTTTTTCATACATATTCGTACCTAACACCTACCTACATGATTCCTTTTGAGTTGACATTCAGCAATACAAAATTTTAGCCTCATCCGATAATCAGAAGCGGAGATATGAATCTAACGAATTGAATCCATTAAAAAAAACGTAATTTTTCGTTCGATTCAAGTTTGTGAATTGCATATGCATATAGGTATTAGGTACACGTGTATTAGGGTAAAACCACAAAAAAACCATGCTTCGGATTTTGACCAAATTCAAGGGGAGGGAGTGGTTCATTTTGAGTTGAAAATATCCACCATAGAAATGATTGAACATTTACCTCAAAGGGAGGCGGATCGGGGAGTACTCAAAAAATGGTCACTTTTGAATCAGGCTAGAAATTACACAAATATATATTCGTATTTATAAAAATTTTTTCTTTTTCAGTCATAAGGAATTGTCGTAACATAAAAGAAATAATTTTTTACAAAAATTTTCAAGTTTAGGGTCAATTACTTTGAAATTTCTAAAAAGTCGATAAAAATTAATTTTCTGTTTTTCTACTTCTCACAATTTGAATCGTGAAACAAAACAAAATCATGAAAGTCTTGTAAAAAAATCAAATCCGGTTTTAGGATTTTCTCGGGGGGGGGGGGGGGGGGGGGGGGGGGGGTGATATACCTAAGTTACCTATTCATGATTGAATATTTTTGATCGGTATTTAGTACAGCTCACATTCAGGGAGGAACTGAACAGTTGGCTTGATGGGGAAAGTGACTAAAATTAAAAATGTTTACTTCGATAAAAGCGTTTCGGATTTTTCGACTCTATGTGCAATTTTTCGCAATTTTTTCCACTCAAAATCGGAGATGATCAAAATCATGATTTAAATCACCGAGGTGAATGATTGCAATTAATGCGATGATTCAAAATCATTTTTGTAGAAATGAATTTCAATTTTTATGAAAAAAAAAAATCATTTTCATCATTAAAATCACGATCTAAATCCTCGAAGTGAGTTAAAAATGCCAACACGAGAAGAAAGCCGAAATTGTCCGAAGCTGGTGAACTTTACCATTATGTACTGGTCAAAAAGAGGTTGAGATTTCAAGATTTTTTTTTGTAATTTTTATGAATGATAATTTTTTATAGTGAGAAAAATCATGTTTTTAAATTATAATCTCGAATAAAATGATTTTTATGACTTCTAAGAATTCGAAATGCAAAATTTTCCAGAAAAGCTGTCAACACTTTCGTTAAGTTTTCCCTTTCAACCTCAATGAATTACATTTATTACTTGATTTTTCATTAAAATGCTCTTTTTTGGCCCTGAGGAATGCCCCCCCCCCATCACTCCCAGCCGACCTTGAAAATAACCAATTCTCATTCAAATCGAGCCAAATTCTAACATCAAAATAGAATAAAACCAGGAAATAAATTTTATCCGTTTAAAATTACTTAACGAATACGTCGTAAAATAATCTACAAAATCAAAATCGTACATAAAATGAAGATAATTGGCATACTAAAAAAGATTTGCGACTACATTTCGGGATATTTATTCAACCCAATCTGACAATTTTATTACACCGAAATGAACCAACATTGTCGAAAATGGTAAACTTCATTAACAAGAGACTGGCGAGCATTACAGCTGCAATTTTAGTCACTCGTAAGGAGCATTGCATGCGATAAAACATACCTACGGTTCAAATGTAATAAAAACTTGCACACTGAAGCTGATAAGGTTGCAAGTTCACTATACCTAAGTACCTAGACTTTCACACATATGCACATCAATTAATACCTGCACGATATACCTATTATGCCTGTAAGTAGGTAAGTTACAGATATACGTATGCTGTAAACGAGATCGTTTCATTTACTCACGTTGGTATATACTTAAGATGAAAATATCGAGATTGCACGCAGCCTTCTCTTCAGACTCGCTGTTGCAAATTAAACGTATAATTTTAAAAGAAGTCGCGGCGTGGCCGAAAGTGGACTTACGCTCGGTTACACGATACCTCTGGCGGGCACGTTGCGTTGCATCGCGTATAGAAGTTGAAAGTGACTAATCAGGTAGCTGGAAAATACTTAAAAAGATCAAACAAACAAGACAATGACTGAACTGAAACAAACGCTGAGGCGCATTGCTCTTAATACGCTCAGTGTGTACAACCGATGAAGCAGATAAAGCAGAAAATTACTTCAGGCTAAGGAGCTAACAACCGCGTAAAGATGAATTTTTTCACTACCAAGGAGAACTAGTTAGTTAGTCAGTCGTTGATCGCGTTTTAAGGAGGAAACCACAATATACCGGGCAATTTTCATTTATTTTATACGTCCACGTCGATACCGCAATCGATTTTTTTTACATCGATAAAATACGACCAAATGACACATACGAGAAGCTCGTTTAAAAGGTAGCTTGTTAAATAAACATATCTCGAGTACCTATTTTACCTTATTACGAAATTTCCTATTCCATATTTCGTTTCGTCTCCAGATACCACATCGAGTCACTCGATAAAAAATTTCTTAACGAAAAAACACATCTCCGAGATTATTCGAATTATACACATATAAAGTAAAAATAAACCGTGTAAAATCGTAGTAAATGAATGCCTTAGAAATTCCGCTCGTCGTTGCATCTTGATTTAACATTTTGTATTTTTATCTTTCGATGCTCCTACGGTGTTGGTATTTAAATTAAAATACTATATCGATTCGTTAAAATTAGACCATTCACTACGTAACTACTCGATTCGGTGCAGGGGAAATTTGTCTCGCAATTTGACGTCCGCGATGCTGCCATAAGTGCAATCTCAAAGTACCCGAGTACATCCTTTTTCTATTAAGATAACATTCCGCTATACGGTGAAGCATCAATACCATACACTAGATGTCCTAATGGTCCAGCACGCTTGCTATAATCTAATCTAGTCTAATGTACTTTTAATGCTCTTTATTGCAACGTTCGGCTGCCCAAGACAAACCTAACAAATTATTCTTTCGTACACCGAGAACAATTCACCATATCAAAATGTCAACATTAATACAGCACTACCTCATCTTTAACCCATAGTCTACATCCAAGCCAAGTGATTCGAATCAATGAACCATGGTGTTTCTTCTTCTTTGTTTTCCAACAGATTTAACGTACATAAAAAATTATTTCGAAAAAAAACAGCCACATGAAACGAGCGACGACGGTGCTAAAAATGTTGATTTTATCATCCATTACCTACCTTACCTACTCGTACAACGAAACTGTATCTTCGTGATGGAGCAAATGTAGGGAAAAGGTTTCGCAAACAGATATCAAGATAAGAAAGTCGTCTACCTATTCATCCAAATGGTTTATCAGATTGATGAGATTTACAAATGGACTAACTCGTCTATTGAAAAAATTTCGCGTAGAAATGAATGAAAGAATAAAAATGGTTCATTAATTTCCCGCCTGCCAAAGAAATGTACAATAAAGATAAAAAAAATTATGAAAATTGGATTAAAAGTGAAAATTATAAGACAAGCTTTTGTGTCTGAAAAAATTGACAAAGCAGAGCGAATGAGATCCCAGGTATGATAATTCTGGATACTTTGGATCCAGAAGATGCTGATTGAGATGACAAGAGAAAAAATGATGAGCAGTTGCGAAAAATTGATCAAATAAAGTAGTAGATATTAGGTAAAGTAATGAAGAAAATTCTGAAAAAAAATGCTCGCTTTCACCTTGATAATAAAAATTGGTAAAGAAATTCAAAATTCAGTAGAAAGACAATGGGATCACTTTCAAATAAAGAAAGAAGTGCTGTCTCAAATCTCCTGAGTGTGGATCTGTCTTTAGAGGCGTACATTGGTGGTGGGAGGGTTAGGAAGATTTAAACATATAAATTCCACTTTTTGAACTTTTTTTTCCTTTCAATAAGGTTTTTATTACTGCAATTTACTCATCTTTCAAAATTAGGAGTTCGGTGTATTTTTCCTCGCAACCCCCTGCCTATCTTTCTGGTTAGTTGCTATGCCACCAATGCCATCGTATGTCAAAAGATGCTTAAAATTCTACGAGTTGTAAATTCCCAGATTTTGTGCGATTATTCAGCACATTTTCCATGCAGACAAAGATGACTATTATTCGAATAAATGCAAATTAATGATTTACGACATTATTTTACGACTTTTACTTCAACGTGAAATTGTCATTGGATGAGGGGTGATATTAATTTGCTTATGCAATTTCACTAAAAATGTCATTAGGTATAATAGGGCTACGATTTTATGCATCTGAATATTTTTTCCTGCTGATTCTTAGAAGAATACACCGAACCAGATACTTTAAAGAATCATAAAATTCTGAGTTGAATGAATCTATAATTTGTATTTGCATATTTTTACCTGAAATACATATTTTTCGACATATTTTAGCATATTTTGAACTGCCCAGTCTACCAAAAATATTAATTTTTTTGGTTGAAATATACGATTATACTTATTTGTTTTGCTCGAAATATGAGAAAATATAAATTTTAAAATTTTGAAATTTTCAACAGGGAAATTCAATTCGTATAGAAATATTGTTATTTTCCAGGTAACTAGCTGCAACACTGGTGAAAATTGCAAATTTTGAGAATGCTATTTTTACATATTTTGAGCAAAAAAAAATATATAATCGCATATTTAACCAAAAAAAAATACAATATTTTTTGATTTTTTTCCAACTAAAATCCAATTTAAAAAAAAATTAGCCTCATTTTTTCATTATTTTATTCAAGAACAATATGTTTCCCAATTTTATGGCAGACGAATGTTTTTGAATTTAGTGCGATTTTTTTCATTTTTTTTCAAAAGCAATTTTTAAAATTTTCATAAAGCTAAAAAGAAAATTTTTTCAAATTTTGTCAAAAAGTATGTTTTTTAGAATTTTGTTTTAAATCTTTTTCTGAGATTTCGTTTGATTTTTCTTAAATTGGTGAAACAAATTATTTGAACTTTATATTCATCTAAAACAATTTTTTTGAATTTTTCTCAAAAGTAGTTTTTAAAAATTTTTTTCAATAACAATTTTTTGAATTTTTTGAATTTTTTTTTCCTAAAAGCATTATTATAAAATCTTATCGAATATTTATAGCTAATTTTTCAAAATTTTATCCAATAAAAATGTACCTATAAAATTTTGAATTTTTCAGTTTCGCCTCAAATTATAATTTTTGTACATCGGGGTATGACATTTTTAAAGGGTTATAAAAAAATATTTCAGACGAATTAGCACATACTTATTTTCGGTTACTCTAGACTGTATAACGATTTTGGACTTGAAAAATTTTTCAGATTCCCAACGACTTTTTGGAGACACGAAATTTTGACATGAAATTCCCTGACCATGACTTTTAGAAATTTTGGCAGACGTAAAACTTTTGGACTTGAAAAGTTATTTCTGATATAAAATTCTGTAACGAAATTTCCTGGCCATGACTTTTAGACATTTTGTCAGACAAGACTTTTTGGACTTGGAAAATTTTTCAGATTTAATGACTTTTGGGCTTGGAAAATTTTAGAGATTGTACTCACTTTTGTGCATAAAAATCACAGCCCTAGTTCTCAAATCGATGAATTCTGTAAGTAATCTAGTAAAATTAGATCACAAAAGAAGAAAAAACGGAGCAGCAAGTATTTTTTTGCGAAAAAGTGTTGAATGAGGTCCCAACTCCCAATAGTCACCACACAAAATCCTCGGTCCCCAGCTGGCTTGGGAACTCCCCTGGGGGGCGGAACACCTCTCCATGTGTCTTTTTTTGCAAACTACGCGAGACTTTTGAGAGATATCGTAAAATGGGTAATATAATAAATTAATCTTCATAAAATTTCCTATTAAATGATACCATGCATTGCCCCCAACAAGTTGTTGAAAAAGTCGTTTTTCATCAATAACTTGAAAATTTTCACAAAATAATAGGTAAAATCAGTATAGAACAAAAAATATTCCTCGTGAAATTTCCCATGAAATGATATAGCTTCATTTTAGCACCTCCCCTTCTCCTCTCCTACCCTCCCAAAAATGAAATGATTCGCAGGAAAGTTCTGAACAAAAAGTTGTTCATTTTTCAATTATAGTCAATAAAAATTCTTGCTAACCCAAAGATGTAGTACTCGTTGCCAAAACTTGAAAATTTTCGAGTTCGTTGCAAATTCCGCCAGTTTTTATCAAATAATTCGAAAAATATCAGCAATTTGAAAAAACTCGTTTACTAAAATGTTGTTTTCCATACAATTCTCTAGAAAGTTATGCCATACATTGCCTCCTACTACACAACACAGGATCACAAAAGGAGGTTCAACCATAAAAAACTTGAAAAATTTTACAATTTGGAAAAAATCGTACATAAAAATAAATGTTCTCCATTTTACAACACGATGGTTCATCACTTTTGAAAATTTTTTACTGGGAACCTCATTTTTCAACTTGAAATTCAATTCGGTGAACTTTGGAGGATGGCTGCTTCAGCTTGCCCTGTGCCCTTTGAGTTTTTTAAAAATGCTCTCCTTCTCTGTAGAAAAGCCTGGCGTTGGACACGTATTTAAAAGGGTTAAACCTTACGTAAGCATTTTTGAATTAAATTCATGTGAACGAAGTGCTTATTCCTACTACCTTCTTATTTCTCGCGAATGACTTTCAGTTCAAGTAATTTTCATTCGTGAAGAATAAAAATCGACTACAAATACTCATTTGCATAATCTGCGGCTTGCAGGTAAGTAATTGAAAGAATAATTTTGAGAAGAATAAATGTAAATTTTTTATTTATTCTAGTCACGGAAAAATTTTTCATACTTTCAATTTTCTCACACATTCTTTCGAGAAATTGTCAGAAGAAATTTAAGATGAGTCATTTACCTACCTACTTTTATCGCGAGTTGGTGAGTTGTGAAAAAAAGTTGTCGAATTGAAATTTTTTGCTCACGAGCTATAGCTACCTAAATGACCAATCTTGAATTCTATGTTCTATTTTTTTTTTACACGGAATGTCATGAAGATATTTTTATTGAATTTCATTCATCGTTAATCATTTTCATTAGTTGAATTTAAATTTACCGAAGTAATTTAATGGAACAGAAGCAGTCCATAATTTTTATTTTTTTCTTTGAAAAGGTTATTATACATCGTTTTCCAACTCTCCTCCCTCAATTAGGTGACTTGAGCACATAAACATATCAAAAATTAGAACGGCATATATTTTCACATTTGATGATTTTTTATGAATGCATCATTTAAAAGGTACTAATTTTTTTTAATTGAACAAATTTTTGATGTTTTTTTTCAATTTCAAGTTGGTTTTGATGTTTAAAATACCTAAGCATCATTTCGAAAGAAAAAATAATTTTTCAAAATTTGGTGAAAATACTTACAAAGAAAGTATACAAAACACCAAGCTTTTAAGTTTGTGTTTCAATTTAAACAGAAAGAAAAAAATTCAAATACAACTATTAAAAGTTTGCAGAAAAAATTTACCAAAATATGTTTAAATATTTACTAATTAAGACTCGGACCGACACCGAACCGTTTGAAACCCATTGTTTATTTAATAACATGCTTTTTCCTCTCATACTCGTATGTATATTCAGTCGCTAAGTCGTATGTGACAAAAGGAGCCCACACACCAAATTATATTTTTGTTTTCGCATACGACTGATTATTTCGAATACTGACATATCTAGCCATTATATTTTCGTATACTAATAAACGCAATTATTCCGTTTTTAACACATGGCACCGCATGAGAGAGACCATCAGATAAAATGGACACACGTGATACAAAGAAAACAAAAGAAAGTAGGTACCTATAGACTACAATTGTGTATGCAATTATGCATACATAAACCTATAAATATGGGCAAGCTACATTGTAGAAAATTTTTTGAACCACATAATGCGATGATTGAAATAACCACAAACGACCATAAATAGTTATGTACCTGATTGCAATCAAAATTCGGTACGGGTATGGAATGGATGTAAATTTTATCGTAAAAATAACATCGACATTTTCTAAATATCCACATCACACGTACTCGTACAACAATTTTTCCATCTCACTTATGGCTCGGATATGTACGTTGATGCGTGGAGAAAACCATCACTATATTTAAATGCAACACATTACTGCGAGATGTCGATTATTCTCATAATTAACTATAGTATGTGAAACGTGTTCGCTCTTTATTAAGATATTTCAAATGTAATTAACATTCACATAAAGTATTCAAAGCGTTTATTTTACTTTTGAACGAAATTTTCATCATTTTAGAGATTCCTTAGTTGGCAATCTGATTTTATACTCGGGTCGGATAACTTTTACAAGTGTATTACAATTTTACTTTACAATTGATCGTAAAATTGGGTTTTGTCGAGATGATCTTAAAGATATTGAAAAAATTGTAATTCAAGTTAGAATATTGAGGAACTATATGAAGTTTGTATTGGAGAGTCGAAATTAGTTTATTTTAATCCAAGTGCCTAGATAGGTAATATTCAACTTCAATTACACAATTAGACAGTGAATATTTTGAAAGTGTGCGAAATTTACTTAAATAGCATGGGGAAGGGGGAGGGGGGGGGGGGGCCTTCATTTTTCAATTTAGTTCAACACTGGGGGGGGGGGGGGGTACCGCACAAATTTTCCAGGGATATGAAAAATTGTTCAACTGCACAAAAATATTTCCAACTCGATTTCTTTGTTTTTTTGACAACCCCTTCACCCCATCTTTGATTTTCAACGTCGAGGGAAAGGGTCTGATGAAAAAAAAACGCTTAAACAATAGCTGCAACAGAAAAGGTGATTTTATACATCAATATTACAAAATCTTAGTTAAAAAAAATTAAATTTTGCGATGTTGTTATACCTATTAAAAGTAAGTATGTAGTTGAATAGGCATTGCAAAAGTTTTGAATCTAATTTTGCCAAGCATTTATTTTTCAATTCACGAAATGAACACATCTGTGATGAAGTTTGGAAATTTTCCATCAAGTGTATCTTGAGAACCGGTTCATAAAAAAGAAAATTGTATATGAACTTTTTTGTGCATCTTTTCAAGTACTATCAAAAAGATCATTTGCATATATCACGTAACTGCTTTATTCTTGGTGCTAGAAGCTTTTGAAAATTTCAATAAAAAATAATTCGAGAACCAGTTCACCGATTTGTCTCAAAATTTATAGACGTCTATTCTCAGTAGCATTGAACTTCTCATGAAAATTTCAGCTCAATTTATCAATTATTACGAGAGTTATCGTGCCGACAAAATTTTGATATAAGAAATACAATTTAATAGCTGATCTAAGCCCTATTCAGGGGAAGGGGGAGGTTACAGATGGTACAGTTGTCCCCAGGCCGGGGGGTTTTAGCAGCCCGATGAAACAAAAAAATGTTTTGTTTTATTTGCATTTTTCACTAGAAATTGTTCTTGACAACCATAAAGTTGAAAAAAATTACGAAATTTCAAGGGTTCAATCAAATTTTGTGCAAAAATTTTCATCCTCGTTTTGCTCGGGTGGGTCCCGTAAAATTTTTTGTCTCTGATCCCATAATTTGAAGAATAGGGCTTGAGCAGATCACTAATTCTCAAAAATCAGCGTATCGAATCAATTTTCCAATTGAGGGGGGGGGGGGGTACCAGTTTTTCCAAATGCAAAAAAATATTTCCAACTTGTTTTTTTTTTAGAAAACCCTTCGCGCCACCCTTGGTTTTTAGCGTCGAGGGAGAGGGATTCATTCATGAGTAATTTTATGCAAAATTATTGAAAATATCCAGCAAGGGCAAAAATTTTCACAGAAAAAGGCATTCAAAAGCCAAAATTTCATCGCTTTTCCAATATTCCAGTAATACAGTCCTGTGTCTGACTCTATTAATTTTTTTGTCAAATTTTGCCTCGCTGAAAATCTGCTATTGTAAGTAGCTGCCTACAATAGCTAGTGGAAAACAAACACGGACGTTACGAGTATGTGTTATGGACTTATGGTGATAAGGAAATTAATAATTTCTTCATTCCACCTGAACTTCCATTGTACCAAGGTTAAAAATTCAACTTTTACCAGTTGGAAAAATTTTAAATTTACATGAATTATATTGGAATTGGAAAATTAAACAATTAGAAAATTGAAAACAAATTTTTTCAAGAGTTGGATTCGGAATTAGGCAATTTTCCAAATGATACATGCAATGAAATAATTTTTCTTTAGACTTCGAATTTTCCAGTTTGAGTTGAAAAAAATCACGGTTCTAGGCAGTGCCAGTTGGAAAAAAAATTCTAAATTTCCAAATCAAAACAAAAATCCATTTGGTTAGTTGAAAAAATGTCAATTTCAACTGTATTTCTCCAATTAAAACTGAAAATTTTTTCTGAGGGGAAAACTTCCCCCCTCCACCCATCCTTGGATACGCCCTTGAACACCATTTCATTCGGAAATCCCAAATGAGGAAGTTGACACGTTGGTATTCGTAAGATACCTCAACCTAAACCACTCCAATCATTAATAACGGTTCAATCTACAAATAATCAATTTATCAAGGTCGATCCATTGAAAAAAATTGAAAAGATTTACCTCAGATTAATATAATACGATAGCCCATTTGTTCTCAAAATTTCTCACCTTCGAAAAGTTCATTACGAGTACAAAAAGACCTCGTGTTTCAATATTATAAAGAAAAAAAATATCGGTGAGCGAGATAGGTATATCCTATCTATCAATTCGGACACAATATCTGATTCAATTATTTTTACCCATAAAAGTAATTTCCTACCTAATAATTTGAATGTTTTTGACAAAAAAACAAAATATCATCGTAAATAAGTAGATACCTACCAATTGCTAACTTGTACAACCGAGAGAAATATTCGAAGCATGTTTTCCGCAATTTTATTCGCAACCTGCAACGCCCTCCCCTCCCTCCCACATTCACCCGATCTCAAATCTAATCAACAAAATACCTAAAATATTTACCATTTTACCTACATTATGACTACCTAAACGAAAATGGGAGAAAAAAGTTATCTACCGCTTACGAGTAACACGACGCCTCAACTTGGAACCATCAAGTTTTCTCGGAATACCCGACCAAGCCATCTATTAGACGGATACCTTTGAATACCTAATAACAACGCTCATTCAACTATAATCGAACATCTCATACGAAAACGTCGAGAAGACACTTAAAACTGGTAGTAAGCTCGAATCAAATTATCAGACGCACGCACTTAAATTCTTAACTACCGACTATAAAACGGTCTGAAGACGAACATTGTACTCGTAAGCTAAAATTACTACGTAAGGTCTTCTAAACTCTACGCGCTGCTTAATTTTTAATCAACAGAGACGAACGAGTGGGAGCATGTAAAGCTCATTTTACTACCGCAATGATTTCCTCGAGCTTAGAATTTCAAGCTTGCAAGCGTCAAGTTTTTGGGTATTTGCCAAACTAACGATGAATTATGGATCGAAATTCGAGTCGTGATGGATTGCTCGTTTGTAGCGGTTTCCAAATGCTTGCGTAGTTCGGTCTATCAATTTAATGAGGATTGGGATTTGGGTTCGTTTGGAAAAGGGTCGAAATTACTCAAAATTTTGATTATTAATTTTCAGCACGTTTGATCGTAGAACAATAAAGGGTTTGAAATGATCAAATGCAATCAAACAACTTGAAAAAAAACTTTTTTGGTCACACCTGACCAGACAAATACCGATAAAATTCAGTTCATTGATCATTGCATCATATACGGGTATAAAACAAAATAAAAAAGTAGATACCGTGACTGCTCGGTGTTCCCTTCAGGCGAAAATTTTGCTATAAAAAAATCGACAAAAAAACGCTCCAGCGAATGACCGTCGTAGACCTTGAATTTTACACCTTATCAATGAAACTCGATGCTATCTATCGATAAATTCTCTACTCACACGTGATAAAATACTCAAAAAAGATGCATACCTTGCAACGAGGAAAAATAAACAAATCCAAAGATGGCCAAAACGAATAATTTTTTTGGCATCGTAGCGTTTTTCTTCACGTAGAAACAAAACCATAAAAACGTATAAAAAATTAAAACAACGATACGGACATAATTCGAGTACGAAATTTTTTTTTTTCGAAATACCCGATAAAATTAACAGTTACGAAACCGAACGAAAAACACTATCCGAACGTTCGCGGCCGGTTGCACAAATAAAATGACGTTTTGCACAGAAAGTATCAACCTACTGACTCCATTTCCGAGATCAAAACTCCGCTCTCTAAGCATCTCCGGTTCCATCCTCACTACCACTTCTCCGAAGTACAAACGCCGTCGGCTTACAGTATCACGCATTTATCCGACTGTTTTTTCATTCCGTTTATCTTATTGTTGGACTATCGAATAAAGTGCGGAGAAAATTGCTCATATAGCTTTCGAATATGGACAAAAATTCAGCGTAATTGAAGGGGAAAAAAATTAATTTCAATACCGCGCGTTTACGGCTATTAACATAAGAATGAAAGTAAGCTTATTACTATGGCAAAAAAAAATCATCGTATTAAAAGCATAATTAATTACTATAAACCGACGATGTTTTAATCTGCATTCAATTCACTCTCGCATGCATTTTGATATCATTCTTTTTTTTTATTTTTATTGATTACCTATACTCGTGCAGCTTATAAAGACATAATGAGTTCATATAATTTATACGTAAAATATGGGCATGCATCTTGTTTTTATTATTTCATTGGTTGCGCTTTAAATATTGTGCCAGCTTCGGGTAATACGTACTTCGAAAAGCTTCTACTGAGATTTGAAATTCGTTGCGTAAATAACCAAGTTTTATTGCTTTTTAATTTGTCCAAGTTTACGGGGGTTGTCAAATACGAATATGACCAAATTAGGTAGGTACCTATACAAAAAGAGTGATTTCGTAACGAAATTTTGTTAGTTAGGTGTTTTTTTTTGTATAACATTACGAGTACCTATTTAGAACGGTTCGAAAATTTTTTCGATTATTATTCAAAAAATTTATATTTTTTTCGTTTTTTCAATCTTTCTCGTTCCAACAGAAAAAAAAATCCATAAAGTATTTTTCAATGAAACGTTACGTAAAAATGCGACACTGGCAAAAAAATTTGAACTGGAAAAAATTATAAGTCAAGAGTCTAAAATTTTCTAAGTCCAAAAAATCAGGTGAATCTAGTCTTTTATTTGTCAGATAAAAGTATCCATGTCTAACAAGTTGAGTAAAAGTCAGTGTTTTTTTAAGTTTTCCCAAGTCCGAATAGCCGTTAAATTCTCCGAAATTTTCCAACTCCAAAAAGTCAGATTAATCCAATAGAATTTTTGTCTGGGCAAAATGTCTAAAAATCAGCGTGATTTTTAAATTTTTTTCCTATTCCAAAAAGTCCAATTTCAGACAAAATATCTAAAGGTCAATATGATTTCTGAAAGGCTGTCAGACAAAACCAAGTCCAAAAAGTCTAGTATCTGATAAAATACCTACTAGTTGGCATGAAATTTTTCCAAGTTCAAAAAAGTCTGACCAAAGGTCTAAAACTCATCGTCAGGGAATTTCGTTACGTTTTTCGAAAAATTACCCATAGTAAAAGTATATCCTATCCTAAAATAGAAAAATAATTTTAGGTCAGATACGAGGCTAGGGGAAAGGGTGATAAGAAGGGGCGGTATAGTCACCCCTCAGGACCAAAAAAGGGCAATTTTAATGAAAAATTAAAAAAAACCATAAGGTTGAATGGGAAAACTTACGAAAGTGTTGACCTTTTTTCTTAAAAAATCTGGAAAATTTTGCATTTTGAGTTAAAAAGTGGGCGAAATTATTCCCAATGTGATTTTAAATCAAAATTATGAAATCATTTTCAAAATTCTTGAAAATCATGAAAATCATTTCACTAAAAATTATTCAAAATTATAATTTAAAAACATGATTTGCCTCTGTATAAAAATTTATCGTCGATGAAAATCATTAATTACAAAAAAAATCTTGAAATTTGAATCTGTTTTTGATCAGTGTACATAATTGTGAAGTTCATCGCTTCATTCAATCTCCTTCTATAAAAACATGATTTGATTTTGATGTTTTTTTTTTTTCATAAAAACTGAAATTCATTCCTACAAAAAGTAATTTTGAATCGTCACATTGAAATCATTCACCTCAACGATTCAAATCATAATTTTGATGATTTTGCTGCAAATGATTTTGTATATTTACGATTTTGAGTGGAAGAAATTGCGAACATTTTCTTGTGGAGTAGGAAAATCCGAAAAAATTCTATCGAAGTCAACACTTTTGAATTTTACCCCTTTCCCCTCCATCAAACCAACTTCAGTTTATTTCTAAATGTATGAGTGAACCCCATCAAAAATGTGTATCTATAACCTACTTAGCTATGAATAACTTAGATCCCCCTCCCCATGAAAAAGGAAATCCTAAAACGGGGCCTAGTCAGAAAAATGAAAAAACACATTAATTTTCAATTTTTACCCTTTCTTCATCAATAAAGCACACTTCAGCGGCTGAAAGGTACAAAAAAGGCAGTCTTATAGCATTTTCATGCACATATGCGACCTCACCATTTAATTAATGGGCAAACCAATAAACAATTTTTAATCTACAGTTTTTTTACTTCTTTTGAGCTGCAGCTCCAAAGAAATTTTTTTTTCGAACTTCTTACTGCAGGGTGTCTAACTGGATTTTTTTTTTAGAAATTCATGACTTTTCCATGACCTTTTTTACATTTCGTTTAAATGCTGATACCCGCGGATTTAAAAAAAAAAAAAATTGTTCAGAGTAACATTATCATTACAGGGTGCCTAACAAAGTGCCCATATCAAAAGTCAGTATTTCTTCAGAACTTTTTCCTCAAACTTTTGTTACATCTTCAGAAAGATGTTTCTCAAATTTATGAGCTACTTTCCTCACATCTTCAGTGCCGGATTTAAAATTTTGCCACCCAGAGGCAAAATTATTTTTGCTGCCCTCATTTTCGGTTTTTACTGTCGTGGGTGGGGAAAAAGTTGACAAAAAAAAATAGTTTTAAGTAAAATTCTTGAAAATTTCTATCATTTTGGCAAAATAAGGAATGTTTTGAGCCTAAGCGAAGCGAGGACAAAAATTTTTACAGAGAAAGTTAGCTGAAATTTTATCGCTTTTTCTAGAATTTCTGTAGCACAGTCTTGTGTCTGACTCAATTCATTTCTTTATTACAAATTTCGCCACTCCAAAAATCTGCAGCTGTAGGCAATTCTCTACACTACCTAATGGGAAATCCAGCACTGTCCATGTTCATATATTAAAAGATTTTTGAAAAAAACCTTGTGATAGCTCGACAAACTCTTCTAATGGGCCGATTTTGGCAATTTTAAAAAAAATATTTCTTTTGATGTGCCGAAAACGCCAAGCATCGAAGTTCAAAAATTTTTTAATTTGGTAGGTACAGAGAAAATCAAAATTTTCCCATTTTTTCAACTGTCCTGTCATTTTGTAAAACATTTTTTCAACTTTTTTGTAATTTTTAAAATATTTTTTGATATCTTTTCCAAATTTATAACGAAAAAAAATCATAATTTCGTCATTTTTTGAACATTTTTTCACGTGTACGAGTAAATGTGTCATCAAGCATCGAGGTCTATAAATTTTCAAATTTGAGTGAAAAAATCAAAATAATGGAATAAGTTGAATTTATCAATGATGTAGAGGAACAGTCATTTGTGTAAGAGTGTTGAGGAGAAAGAATGTGATTTTACATTAGAAAATGTCTATTATTATTATCTAGCTTCTTAAAAATGGAAGTTATTGAGTCCAAGCGAAGAGAGAGCGAAAATTTTTACACACCTAAAAAATTATTCAAAAGCTAAACTTTTTTCAAAATAACTAATTGAAAGAAATTGAATTTTAAATGAATTTTAGCGTAAAAAGGAAGACTAAATTCAACACTTTTTTAGTCGAATCTTTTGAAAAATGTCGTATCACGAATCAATTGGGCTGGGCTGAAGTGATTCGAATCGTATGATTTTGAATCATTTCAGAAAAATTGTGAAAAAAACTTATATTTACTGAAGAATTGTTTACTCGGGCATTAAAATTATAAAGTCTGTTTAACTGAAATTTTCTACGATTTTTAAAATTGCTCTTGAAAAAAACACCTCTTTCTCAGTTAGGTATTATTATTTTAGTTTTGATCCTAATGTGTTACAGTAGACAACAAAAGATTGATTATTTCACTTTGGCCAAACGACAGAGCACATTTTAAAAAGTTTTTGCATGTGAATTATGGTAATCCGAAAAACACGAATAATTTTCATAAGTCACGAATCACGAGGCGAGTCACTTTGCACACATTTTATTGGAATCTCAAAAGCTCACGAATCACAAATTTTGGGTCAAGGATTTCTCTCCCCACCCCCAATTATTTGACATACACGTTCAACTCCCGTCATCCCAACAATCACACCACAAATGCAATTTTAAGGGATGCATCGAGTATTTTTTTTTTAAAATAATCACATGATTTTCATGAAATACCTATATACAAGATCAAAACCTTGTTCTAAATGACAAAATCAATTGAAATTGCCTATTTTCTTGATTTTTTTCACATTTACTTTAAAATCATCCATTAGACTAAATTTCAACCCAAACTCATAAAAAAATGTTCAAATTTATTCACCATCACGACTCAATTTACTCGAATCCGATCCAACACTCTACAATAATGAAAAAACCAAGCAAAATCCACGACTCGAAAGTATTCTAGCAAATGATAACAAAAAGAGAAAAAAAAAACCTAAGCAATATTTTAAAACAGCTTAGTGCACAACGGTTAACCAGTTTTGAAACGATTTTATTCTTCCGCATATACTGAAGAATCCAAGCTGGAATTGTTGACATAACTGTTCGATAATGCGGGATGAGGTCATTCCACTTTTTATTATTTTTTAAACTGAGGATTTTATGGATGTTTGTATTTGCATTCATTTTCAATAAGACAATGTTCGTTTTTACCAGCTTATGAACCGGTTCCAACTATTAATACGTGCAAATCTGCCGTACAGTACCTAATAATGATTTTTTAATCGACAATTTAAAACATTGTACCGTCTGTAGGTACACCTAGGTAATGATCGACTACCCTAAGAATCTCGGAATAAATTTTTTATAAAAAAAAACCTCTATATATATAATCGTAGCAAACGCTACTGTACAAAGGACGGAAACATGATGCCGACGGTCTGTATGTACCTTGTAGTTAGATACGACATGGTGAAACATCTAGTTTCATAAGTACTGGTTAGTTACTTGTACTTAGGAAGGTCAATGTCGTTCTTTGAGGGTAGTGACCGATTATATACTTTGCTAGGAATAAAGTTGTGAAATTTATCGAACCGATTGTAGCTATACGACTGAAATGCACCACGGCCACGTAAATTTGAAACCGTGTACTCGTAAACATTGCACTTGAAAAATGATCTTGTATTACTCGTTTCTGTCTCTATGCATAGCTTATACCTATGACTACGAGTACCTCGGAGAGCATCGTTATTCTCGAACGTCATTCGAGTACGAAATATTGTAAAAATTATAAAAAATTCCATCCAAAAGAAAACTACATTCGGATCATTTGGAAATGGAAAAAAAAACATCGAGAACATTACTCAATACACCCTGCTGGAATGTGATAGTAACTCGGTACCATGATATATAAGATAATCGCACTATAGGAGTGCCGAATATCATATGTGTATTTTAGCTTCAATAATTCAATCTCATTCGCTAATTTGAAAAGCGAAATGTACACACAGCTAGTTACTTTCTTTTTATTCGATAATTACGACTATAAATGCGCCTTCCATTCTAGTTTAACATTATCAATAACTCGAGGCGATGAGAATGCATTTTTCATTTTCCAAACTAGATTTTATTATAGGCGATCGATAATCGTTATGAATGTTCGATCCCAGTCCCACCATCATTCACCTGTAGACACATTTTCAATTTCGTTACACTCGTAAAAGGCAACCCGGTGTACTTTTTTTTTCAAGCTTACCTACTTACTTGAGTCATTTTAACTTTATACGACCAGCTTGCTCCTCAAGTTGTGAAAATTTCACCTAGGTACCTATCTCCCACAACTAATCAATCTCGTATCCGGGCACAGCGATTCATTGTTTTTGAGAAATTTCTATACGTCGAGAAGTATGTCAAAGAAAACAGGATTTTTTTCCCTTCTAAAACCATAGTGCAACGATTAAAAGTGAATCTGAAGTTTATTGTTAGTGAATTAATATGTACGCTCTATCTGAGAGTAGGTAGGTACTTATTTTTCATACAATCGAATCACTTTCGATATTATTTTTATCTCGTGCAACTGATTATAATATTCCAGCTGAGTTATTTATTCAATCTAAACATAAGCTCTACAGGAAACAGTTAGGTAAACTATTCAAAAACGCGATTACGTCGAGAGAAATTTTCTATACCTATAATAATTATGCCTTCATTACACTCCGAGTAACTCATATAAGCCAGCCAAGTACAGATTCAGATACGATCGGCTCCTTTTCTTTGAAAATTCGAAAGTTCCATACTTGATAATGTGAGATATGATTGACTATGTCTTCGGTGTTCGAGGGTTTCATAGGTGACAAGTGATAGGTAGGTGGTATTGGGCTCGATTTGATTTTATTCGCTGAACATTTTCCCATTTTTATTTTTAATATTGAAAAATCTGTGGAAAATTTTGGTTTTAGGTAAAAAATTACACCTTTGGTGCGTGGTGCATTCAAAAAATATAATTCTTTTTTCAGATATGAGGGATGCTATGAAAGGAAAAATCCACCTCTTGCCTCTTTGGAAAAATTGCCCAAATCTTTGCATTTTTATATCTATCGAATTATCTTCCACACGATTTCACTGATTTTCAAATCCTAAAAACCAAAAATTGTGAAAAATTACCCCAAATAGTTATTATTTTGAACTAGTATGCTGAAAAATTGAATTTTCGTTTAAAAATAAAAAAAGTATTGAATTCATGAATAATTGTAATGTCAAAATTACGCAACTTCCAAAATTTCGTGCACTTCTGAAACCAAAAATGAATTTATTATTCAGGTTCTCACGTAGAATTTTTTCAGTCAAAGCAAATGGAAATGTAACCGAGATATGAAAATTAGTAAAATTGTTGATGAAGGTGACTGAAATGCAGTATCTAGGTACATATATCAGAAAATTGAAAAAAAAAATGTTCAAGCGAAGAAACATTGAAAAATTTTACGATTCTCGAAACAATCTTTCAAAATGCAAGAAATGAGAGAAAGAATGATTATTGGCGGCTAACCGAAGTATTAAGGGCGAAAATTTTCAAAATAATTTCATGAAGTAAGAAATTGTAATTTTTATTTTTTAGAGTTTTTATTAGGTAAAAAAAAAAATTGAAAAGTGTTGGATTTTGGAATAATTTTGAAAAGAGAGCTAATTCAGGAATTTTTTAAACGAGAACAAAGCTTTACACAAACCAGAGTACCTCACTGGCTGAAAATTGAAAAAGTGTTGGATTTTGGAATAATTTTGAAAAGAGGGCTAATTCAAAAATTTCTCAAACGAGAACAAAGCTTTACACAAACCTGCGGAGTACCTCTCTAGACAGCTCCACGCATTTTGCATAGCTACAAAAAAGGTATTATGCAATTCCTAATTGGTTTGTACATTTTCAAAATTTCCAGAATTTGAATTAATTAAAAGCAATAATAATGAGATGCAATTACGTCAATAGAACAAAAAAATGAAAAAAATGACTCCATGCTACTTTTTACTGTGTTTTAAAATTTGAAATAGATCCGAAAAAAACGTTACTTGAAGCTTTTTCGTTTTTGATAAAAAATGAAAACTGAAATCTATAAAAATTGTGATAAACAAAGAAACGGATTTTTTTGGTTTTTTAATTTTTTTGGTTTTTGTTTGTTTTTCAACATTTTTGGAGCAGGAGGGATCAACGTTTTAAAACATTTTTGAATGTTTTTTAGCTTTTTTTCTGTTTTGATGGGTAATAAATCAATAATTGACAATGTTAATTCATTATACCCATCATTCCATCAAAACAGAAAAAATGCTAAAACACGTTTAAAAAATGTTTGAAAACGTGAAAAACGAAAAAAAGGAAAAAGAAAAACGATTATACGGTTTTGTTAAACGAAACGAAACAAAAACGAAATAATTTTATCGTTTTCCAAACAATGCTTTATTCATTGTCATTGAATTTTTCAAGCCCATAAAGTCGTGATATTTAAAATTTTCTTAAAATTTTAAGTCATCGTTAAGGAATTTTGTAACGGAATTTATAGACACGAAAAATTGACAAAAAAAGGAACAAAAAAATGGACAAAATTTTCAGATTGACCCCCCCCCCCCATAAGCCATACAATTTTAATTGAACAAAATTTTTGAAAAATTAGATGAGATTTTTGACCAACACTTTTGGTCCATTTTTTTTAAAATTTTGATCCAAAAGTCACAAAAATGCTGTTATTTTGATTCCAAGTTTGAAAAAATTTCAAAATTTTGAATCGAAAGCAAAATCTAGTCACAATTTTTAACTTGAAATTAATTTATCTAAAATCATTCTTTTGATCTGAAAAAGTCATTAAAATTGTAATAATTAAATTTCAAAGTTGAAAAAATCAAAGTTTGGAATCAAAGTCAAAATAAAGTCACGATTTTTGACTAATATTTCTAATCATTATTTTGATTCAAAAATTACACAATTGATATTATTCTGCAGATTCCAAAGTGGAAAAATGTCAAAATTTGAAATCAAAAATCAAAATTTGATCATAATTTTTGATTCGAAAATAAATTTTCAAAATCATTATTTTTAACTGAAGTCACACAATATTTGCATTTCAAAGTGGAGAAAAATCAAAGTTGGGATCAAAGTCAAAATGTGTTGACGATTTTTGACCAATATTTCAGTCATTATTTTGATCTGAAAATTACACAATGATATAAAGCTTAGGTATTTTGATTCTAAAGTTGGAAAATGCCAAAATTTTAAATCAAAGACCAAAATTTACTAAAAATTTTTTACTCATAACATTTTTTTCTAAAATTATGATTTTGACTTCAAAGTTGAAAAAAAAACAAAATATTGAATCAAAATTCAATAAACAGTGCGATTTTTTACCAAAATTGATTATTACCTATTTCTATCTAAAAATTACAAAAATATCATAATTTTGATTCAAAAGTTATCAAAAATTCATTTGATCTTAAAATTTTAGAAATTTCATGCTTCAAATTAAAGTTACAAATTTTTCGAAAATTTTGATCCAAAAATCAGTTTTTGAAAAAAAATCATGATCTCGAATAAAAAGTCTCCCCGTAGGTAATCAAAAAAATAATTTTAAATCGTAACTTTTATAGGCCTCATGTACTTGCTTGACTAATATTTTTTAAAAACTATTGGAGTTGTGTTTTCGCAGCTCCAAATTTTCCATAAAATAGGTTCAGCTCTAGTGCTAGATACGAGCCTGATACTAGCAATTAAATATTGGAAATCTCTCCAGTTTCTCAGCTAAATTAAGTAAATAGGTAAACATTCATATGCCAATTTTTTCTTCCATTTGAGCAAAAAACAACATAAAGAAATCACGATTAGGCATACCTACAGGTATTTTTATCAATGGACTTCATCGTTACAAATTTTAATAAGCAAGCATATAAAACCCATGCGCAGCATACCTACCACATCTACAATTTACCGTTCGAATACGAGTAAATTTTCAGACCAAAAGATAAACTTATAAGATTAGCAATCGCAAGTACGAGTACGATGATGCAACCACTCCATCATTCGTGTTTTCAGTATAAATCCAACATCCGCGAAATCTTCATCAAGAAACTCCAATCACATTAAAGTCAATTCTCGAGCAATTTTTCGCCCAAGCCTTTAACAGCAAACCGACCGACGACGTTCCGCTATAAACACACGCTGTGAATCGTTAACGATGATTCATTACACCGATAACCGCGCATATAACAGCGTTTATGATGCAGCATTTATTTCGATAACTTTACTAGATCAACTTCGAGCCAAGATAATGTATCAAAAACTCATTTTCACAATTAGTCGGCAATTAAGCGATGTATTCGTTAAATCGTGTGAATTTCGATGGCCATACATTCGACTTGTTTATTACGCTTCTTCGGCCGGTGTTCAATTAAAACGTCAAGAATTAGGTAGGTCTTGGTTGTTGATTTTAAAATGATAAATTCAGTTAGCATTTAAAGCACGATTATTCATTTTTAAACACTTACATGTCTATAAGCTTTTCGAAGCATAACGGGATCTGAATTGTTTGTCTAGGGTTTCGGTATACGAATTTTTAGGATTTGCTCATGTAAATATACCTACTTTTTCCCATTTTTCCCATATTCATTACCGGAAGATATATCGAAGCGATGTAACAAGAAATCCTACACTATTGGTCGAAATTTAGTTTCTTCAAAATGAAAGACAGTAAAAAACAGCATTTCGATTTTTATCCTAAATCACAGAACTAGATTTCATAGACCATTTCAAACTTTCAGTTTAAAAAAATTTTGTCCCTTTTAAAAAATTTTGAAAATACACACACACATTTTCATTGCACAATTTTTTTCAAACCTGCTTAAAGAATATGATATGTAGAATCCATAAACTTACAGTCGAGAAAAGTTTTTCTTCTTATAAATTTCTGAAATCACACTGCCCCTTCAAATTCGAAATATGCAATATCTTCATACGAAGTGTTTTTTTTTATTTGAATAATTTATTCAATACGTGGGTCATAAACATGACTGAGACTATGCAGTGAGAATTATTTAGTTCGAGTGAAGCGAGGGTCCTAAATTAAAAAAAAATTCATCAAAAGTTAAAAAGCTGAAATTCTTCAATTTTTTTAAACATTTCAGTCGTTTAAAAATGACATGATTTTTGAAAGAATCTTTCAACAGGTATAGAGAAATTTTCAAAAAAATTAAGATTCAATGTAGACATGCTCAAAAGACTACAAAAAACTGCCTGAGCGAAGCGTGAGAGACATTCCTTTAAAAAATCAAGTTACACAGAAAAAATGGTACATTTTTAAACTTTTCAGAACACTAGCCTATCTAGAGTACCCTCAAGGGGAGGGGAGATTCAAGTTGGGTTAGGTAGGGTGTTATCAAGAGGGGGAGGCCAGAATTTAAATTCACGGTTTATTAATTGAAAAAAATTAACATTTACATGCATTTTCAGGTGCACAAAAGCATGTACTATAGATACCTATACCCTATACACAGTATATCTCGAAGAAAAAATTCACTACTTTGTTAAAATATGACATGTAATCAGCCCGAGCGAAGCGAGGGTAAATATTTTTACAGAAAAAAACATTCAAAACCTGAAATTTCATCACTTTCTTAACATTAGAAGTTCTAGATCACGTAAAATTTTGAAAAATACCCATTATTTTATTAAAATAAGTAAAGTTATTGAACCCTAGCGAAGTGACGGCGAAAATTTTGCCCAAAAAAATACTAAAATAATTATTTGGTGCAACGACTTCATATACGTGATTAAATTTTAAAAATTCTCTTGTCGGGGGGGGGGGGGGGGGGGGAAGGCACCCCCCCCCCCCCCCCCCCCTTCCCCCCCCCCCCCCCCCCCCGATACGCCTATCTTTCAAAATCTTACCAAATTTATAATTTCTCAAAAATTTGCCGAATATTGAAATTTTGTTCAACTCTCTGGAAGTTGGCCGAATTTTCTAAAATTTGGCTCTGCTCACGTTCGAGTTTTCCCTACTTTTGTCCAATTTACTTAATTTTCTCAACTTTCCCAAAATTTTCGAAATATTTCTGATAGACTACCTACACCCTAGTTAAAGCCATCACTGTCTAAACAACTAATAAAAGGGTGGAAGTAATAATCAATGCAATTATGCATACAAACACACGAAAAAAAATAATAATAAGCAACTCGAGGTGAAGTCTTTTACACGAAGAATGGAAAAACTTTTCCCCCAGTTAAAATTCAAAAGTTTTTGTTTCTAAAAAGTTGTTTTCATAAAATGAAATGATGACTGCTCCAGGTTGTTTTAGTATAGGATATGCTTTTGCGATGACCAAACGTGCGAAAAAGGTAACGAAATTCCGTTACGGTGATTTTTAGGCATTTTGTCAGACTTTTTTGGACTTGGAAAATTTCAATTTTATGGTTTTAAAAAATTTCAAGAAAACTTCAAATAAGAATTTTGTCGGAGAGTTTTTTACCTAACGCTGACTTTTAGACATTTTGTAAGACTTATTTGGGCTTGAAAATTTTTTCACAATTTAAGGGTGTACTTTAGTAGGTAATTTAAGTAGGCAAAAAACATGAAATTCTATCGAAGAGATTACAAGC
>FIZU01044073.1:0-30316 GCA_900064475.1 Pseudococcus longispinus
CATCAAATATTGCAATTTCAACAAAATTGAGAAACTTCAATTTTTTTCAACTTATTTCATGTAAAATTTTTCAAAATCAAAAATACTCAATTCGTGAAAAAAATTTAAAAAAATCAAAGTTTCGTAATTTTCCTATTCGTTCAGCAATGTTTCATCTTAAATTACAGTTTTTCCAACTCTTAGCTCAAATTCCCAACTAAACGACTAATTTTTCAATTGAGGGGGGGGGGCGTTCGCTACGGCCCCGGGATCATTCCAAAAATTGTGTTCAATTTTTCAAAATTTTGTTAAACTTTTGACAACTTGAATAATTTTTTTTTAAAATTCAATTTATCAATATTTTGTTAGACTTTTGAAAACAAATAAATTTAAAAAAAATCAATTCATCAATATTCTGTTGCACTTTTAAAAACATAAAAAAAGACATTTCCATGTAGCAATATGCTTGCTTAAATGGTGGACTTACTCTTAATTGTTCATTCTATTATCTTCTTCAACAAAAAATTTTGTTCTATTTAAATTTTGATTACATTTATCAAATTCAGCCGGAAATTTTTCATCACTTTTTTCCGTTATCTTGGCACACCTGACAACTGAAACTTTGAAAAAATTATGGAATTTGCACTCCGTGAAAAACGTCACAAAATTCCTCAACGATGACTTTTAAACATTTTGTCAGACTTTTTAGGACTAGAAAACTTTTTTAAATTTCAAACGACTTTTTGGACTTGAAAAAAATCAGAAATCCTGCTGATTTGTTGATATTTTATTAGACATTAGAATTTTTGGACTTTATTTTGTCAGACAGCTTTTCAGAAATTATGCTGACTTAGATATTTCGTCAGAAATTGAACTTTTTGAACTTGGGAAATTTTATAAATCATGCTAACTTTCCGACGTTTTGTCAGACAGACTTCCTAGACTTGAAAATAATTTCAGAGATCAAGCTGACTTTTAGGCATTTTGTCAGATATTATACTTTTTGGACTCGGAAACATTTTCAGATTTCAAACGACTTTTTGTGCTTGGAAAAATTCAGAAATCACTCTGGTATTTAGACATTTTGTCAGATAGCCTTCACCATTTTTTTTTTAAATTATTCAATTTTTCAAAAGTGAGACATTGTGTTATTGAACTAGGGAAAATTTCATGACAAAGATGGTGCTGAAAATCGAAAAAGTATTAGATTTGGCCCCGAAGTCCTGCATTTTTCGTTTGAAATTCATTGAAAATTCATTTTTCCTCCAATTTGTTAGTTGAAGTGAGAAAAAATTCTTTGATCTCGTTTTTCTACAAATGATAACAAATCTGCAAACCTAACAATCACCCATCATTAATTCACTCATTCAATCAATCAATGATGTGCAATATCAACCAATGTTGTTCGGTGAGGTGGCATTTCTGTGTTACTTTTTTCTGCTCAAGTAAAGATCACACATTTGATAAAAATTCACCATCTTTAGCTTTTCTTCATCTTGTTGGTTGGATATGAAGATAGAACTGTTATCCATTCCATTGACACACTACGAATCTGTTAAACCACACATCTCTGTTTAATTAACGATCTTCGACGAAATTCTTGTTAATAAGATACGCAAAGTGTTTGTTTCCTTGCTCAGCCGAAACTAATCTGAAAATAAGGACAGACAAGCGTGTTACAAGTTTCAAGAATACCTATCTGATCAGAATAAGAAGAGGAAAAAACAGTTTGAACGGTTTACATGTTCTACATTGTTGTACGTTTTTAGTATTCTGGTCGTAAGTTATCAACATGTAAATTTCATTTGCATTAAAATATCTGAATTAAGTAATTCTCGACGAACGAAGGTGCCTATTTTAAATATGTAGAATTTCCAATAGCAGTCTTTTTCCTCTTAGAGTCTGTGGCTGTGGCATTCTTAATTCTTAAATTATGATCCCAACAGGGTGACAAAAAACGTGTTGCTAGTTTCAGCGAATGAAATACTATTATCGGTTTTAGTATTTTTAATCAATACGTATGTAGATTTTTATATATTCAAGTAGCGAATTCGTTTTAAACTGGAATCTAGAGTCGTTGGTACACTTACACGTGTATTAATAGGTGATAAGTTCCGATTTCGGAGCGAATACGGTAGCTGGACGTTGCAGTTGGAGTGAGGGCGAGAGGAGGGAGAATGAATTAGGAGCTTTTTCAACGATTTTCTAATTAAGTAATATTTCAAGAGTTTTCTGTTCATAAATTGGTCATATTTTTATTTTATGGGTAGGTACAGATATCTGGAGGTCATTTCCCAATTCTTAGCTTCCTTTTCCTTATTCCAAGCTATAAAATGAGACGAAATCGACCTCCGATGATTTTTTCTCAAATTTCCTGCCAGGTATAATTTTTACCCCCACGTTGACGATTAAATTAAGCCTTCGCTTGTTTCGAGACGAATTAAATCACACGATACAAAAAGTAAAATACGCGATACAAATTGGCGTAGGATTTGATCGAATTTTAACACCCTGTTCGAGGTGATTTTATCGTCGTTTGTTTTCATGTACGTCTCTTACGTAAATCGAAATAACGAACGAGAATTGCGTCGTCTCATCCCATCGTAAGGTATAGAAAAACAATCGAAAATGTCGTGTACGATGTATTCATTTGTATAAGCGTGTATAAAGGTCGATCGGAATTTACGATTTAATTATACGACATCGTCGGATTTTTTTTTTCAAATTGGATGTAGGTTTATTTTATACCTTATTCATGTTCATGTCGGAATTGGCACCCCCTTAGAACGAGTTTCGTTCTTCTTGGACGACTCGCGGATAATTCAAGAAGAATATTATTAATTTAAACGATGAGAACGTTTTCAACGATATGTCGTCGCGGAGTCGTCTCAGTCGATGTAAAAATGACAAAATTTAAATTCGTATCCAACTGGTCTGGTGGAAATCATCGGCTGTCCGCGATTAATGTAACAAGTTGGCGAATTCCGTCGTTTGTTCACCGACGCGACGTACGTAATCAAATGTAAAACCCAAACCCATCGTACCGAAGAGTTGTAAAATTTTTCATCGTTACTTTTTCGTACGGTAATGTATGCAAATTAACGATCGAGACGCCATTTTATCCGCATACAAAGTGAAAGGTAAACATTCTTGGGTTTCGAACTATACCTACTTAGTACCATATTATGCGCTGGATTATCGGGGTGTCTTTTTTTTTCCTCAGCATTTCCTTCGTAGTGTTTCAAAATCCGCATATGCGAAAGGGTTATCTCAATCACTATGGGTCGTTATGTTTAGCTCTCGTCGGTATAACTACGCTAAAATGCTATTATATTATTATCATTTGCAGTTCAAATAACGAAATTTATTGCTCAGATTAATCTATTAAAATTAAGTACGACATTACTTTTCGATTGCGTGAAACGTTGGTGTACGCGTATGTATATAAATTCATTCACAGATTGTGAGCTGTGTGGTGTATTCACGCGTTTTGTATATAGTCTCTCTCTTTACCCCATGTTCTCTGTATGTAATGTACTTGCATACTACACACGTATGGCACTGTTTGCGAGTATCTCGTGTAAACACCTGCGCAAATAAATTAAGTAGTAAAGAAATTTTAAAATCAAATCGGCGTCATAAATCAACGCCGATAAATCAATAAATATAGAATAACTAGATCGAATTGCGCACGCTATGTTGGTCTGCCGTTAGGCGATTTAAACATTTTACATAATCGCTAATCACATTCGAACTAACGTATATTTTGTTGGGGTTTTTTTCCTTATTTATTTTTTATTTATTTATTTTTTTAATCTTAAATGTAATCTAATTGGAATGCGATAGAACTTTTTCAACTTGCTTATTTGTATGTTCATGTTTTTATTGAGTTATCGGCAGTGAAAGCTGTGGGTACCTGTACGGCAAGGTGTTATGTGAATTAAATGCCCTCATGGTCGGAGTTGATTGCTTAGCGTAAACGAAAAATTTATGGAACTGTACATTTTCCAACTTGGATGAATTTTGGAAAAAAGCATTTAAAAATAATTGTGAAAGTGATTCAGATATCACCAAAAATCTTTCAAGTGTCGAAGAATCGTAAAAATCATTTGAAATGAGGTAAAAGTTTTTTAAGTCATGGAAATTGTTCAGAATTTTCTGAAAATAAAATGAAATTGAAATAAAACTTTTTGAAAATGTTCGTAGTAAAAATTTGAAAATTATAAAAAATCGTTTTAATATTTTGAAAATTGTTCAAATATCATAAAAACTGTCTAAAATTTCAAGAAAATTAGCAAAAAATGTTTGTAAGAAGATAAATGTTTTTAAAATCATGAAAATTTATTTAAAATTTCATAAAAACGTCAAAAATTGAAAAAATTCTTGAGGCTAAGTGTAGGTTTTCTATCTCTGCTTTGCTCCTATGACAAAATTTCATTTTTATTTGAAAACACGAGGTTAGAATTATAAAATTCATGAAATCAGTTATTTGATATTTTTTTCTTGCACAAGATTTGCATTTCAAGTTAAAAATTTTGAAAAAATTTCATTCAAGTCCAGCATTTTTAATTTTTAGCTCTCTAGAAATTCGGTTCCTCAATGTGTAAATAAACGTTGTGGAAATTGTTTAAAATGTGTTGAAAATAGCTGAAAATTTCAACAAAAAAAAATCCGAAAAAGTTTTGTGAAAGCATTCAAGGGGACGCATAAGTCAGTTTTCCAATTTGCAACAAGGTGTTTTTCTCCCATAAACATGTATTTTCTGACCAAAATAATGGTCATACGAAAAAAATTCTTAAAACTGAAATTGTAGAGCGTTGAATTTTCTTCCTTCTAAGAACCACTAGTTTTTTTTCTGGGACTTCGTTTTTGAGATTTTTACAATGAAAGTTGGTAATGTAAAAAAATCATATGTATTAAATTTTGAACTTTGACTGCAAAAATCTCGAAAACTACCCCCTTCCTCCCCCAGAAAAAACTAATCACTCTTAAGAGAAATAAAATTCCACACTCTATAACTTTATTTCTCAGCATTTTTTTCGTAGGACCCTTAGTTCGGCCAGAAAATCCATTCGAAATGGGATTCAGACGAGGGAAACTGACTTATGCGCTCCATAGTATTTCAAAAATCTGAAAATCATTTCAGTAGTTCAAACAGACCTAAACATTTCGTAGAAATTGTTGAAAATATCGTAAAGTAGTCAAAATTCTTGGACGATTGTTTAAAAATTTCCGAAATTTTTTTATCATCATTTTTTAGCTCAAAAATCGTTTCGGCAGAGTTCTTGCTCAGTTACCGAAATTCTTAAAAGCTCCAAAGAACAGCGATAGTGTTTCAATCTTGAATGTTCAGCACAAAAATGAATCCGGGAAAGTTCCAGTGAGGTTGCCGGAAGGTTGCCAAAATTTGCTCAATAAATTCCATCAAAAAAAAAATCAAACCTAAAATTTTACATTTTTTCTTTTGCAACCCGATCTGTTGTATTTCTGATATGTCATAAAATTGAGGGAGGGAGGGAGAGCCCTGAAATAAATTGCCTCTTACCTAAGATTTTTTCTTCGTGATTCTGATTTTAACCATTTTTTCAACATTTTTAACAATTATGCATAAATTTTGGCCAATTTTCAGGATGTTCGAAAATGCTTTTGAAATGTTTTCAACAATTTTTTGTTAAATTTTCAACACGTTTATGACATTTTGAAATATTTGTGTTGTTTTTAAAATTCTTTGAATGAATTTTCGAAACAATTTGAAAAATTTATTGAGCAAATTTTATAAAATTTTTATATATTTTTCAATTTTTCAGAATTTATTGTAATCTTATATGGATGTTTACCTGCTTTTAGACAATTTTCTCAATATTTTTATTACTTCCACAACATTTTGAACAGTTTTATCAAATTTTTATGTTGTTTCGAACAATTTATTTGAAGTAAGTTGAAAATGTGACAAAATTTCTAAAGAATTTCATAAAATTCTGGTATTTTTCAATTACCTCAGATCAATTCTAATAATACCTTCTCTTTTCATACCACTTATTAAACTTTCCTTCACGACAAAACTTTCAATATCATATTCTCCGCTCAAACACAAAAAAACACTTGTATTCTCGCGTTTTGTTCGACTTCGAACACCCGATAAATCAAGAATCAGTAGCGAAGGGTATAAAAAGGCCGCACGGCGCTTATAAATTAGTTTAAAATCACTCTTGAAATTTGTATACGAATAAAAAAAACACGCGAAAAGCCTCATAAAATTATTAACAAGCCTTATAAATAACTTCAGGTAGTCGTTGAATTCGTATTAAATCATAATGGTCATCTAATCCATACTTTTTAATAGTTCTAATAAATAATCAAGATGATACTTCTGGTTTTATTAAATTGATATCAAAATACATATTAATTTATACTACACATTCGAGAATAGAATAAGACGAGACCGCTTTTTCAGTTCGGTAATTTGAATAAATCATCGGACGGATTCGCTTAACTGGAAATATTAAGGATAAAAGTTGGAAGTGGTTTTTTTTATTATTAATATTTTTGATAGTGGTAATTAATCTTCGGCGTCGTTTCGGTTTGTTTCCCTTAAACATTTTGACTTTATTGCCGTCATCAATGTAATTCGTACGTACAGTATTATGTGGTGATAAAAAACAATTATGAGTTCGAATCGGACTAATAAAGTACCCGAAATTAGCTCGACAGAAGGAATTCGTATCGAAGGAAGGATGAAATAACACCAACATTTCGTAAATCGAAATTGATCGAATGGAATTTTTTCTTCAGCTACACACACTTCTCGAAAAAATAACATGGATTGCACGATGGCGATCTGGTAAAAAGATTCTGTACAAATGTAAATGCTTGTTAATCGCTACCACACCACGCTATACCAGTTACTGCTCCAATTTCGTATTAATTTAAACAAGTTTTACGTAACAATTGGCTTGATGAAGAAAGAAAAATAACTAATTAAATAAATCACTCCTATATAGGTATATCACAGATGCAAATCTTTAACTAGTCGTCGGTTTAGGAAAAAAAATCAACTAGGTGAACCAGATTCTCTCCGACTTCATCCTCATAGCGAGATTAAAATAGATCCCAGAGTCCATAGTGACCATCAAGACACCGTAATGAAATAAACAATTATGTAACCTACGGTTTTAGCTACTACTCGAAGTATAAATCAGTTTTGGGCAACTAAATTACTGGCTTAATACGCCTTATTTTGTAAATCAATACCATACTTTTCACTATTGACCATAATAACTCGTATATTAACCCAAGTTTATACGTGCGTACTCTCCAGAGGACAAATACATTAAGTCGATATCCAACCGATTTAATTACTGTGAAAAAATTTATTTTGTAGTATACACTGGTGAGGTTTATGCATAAACGCCTCCGTTCTATGAACACATGCGAGTTTTGCTCCATATTAAACAGCCAGCTTTGGAATGATGCTTGACCTAATCTTACGCGACGTGAAAGAGGAACCAAATATGGAGAATTTTCAAACCATCGAGCCTGAAAATATTCAAGAATGGTATTAATTATCGAGACAGATAAATGAGACGATTTAACGTTAAGTACACCTTTAAAAGGCTAAAAAGCTATTAGGATTCTTTTGAAAACCTATATCAACAAGAATGATGAACTCTGCTGAAGAAACGATTCCATTGCCATGTCTCAAAAGCTATTTATCTTGAAAGGGCGTAAAAAATGTACGGACACAGTATCGAGGCGAAAATACACGAAGCCCGAAATTTCGTCCGACTTTTTAATTTGAACTTAATCACGAGTGAATGAACGGGACGATGTCACGAGGAAAGCTAATAATCCCGTGACAAAGTTGCTATCGTCACGAGGTTGAAAAACACGAAATAAATCAAGTCGTATACGAGCGTTTAGAAAACTCGGTAACGAAAATATTTAAGTACCTACGTCCTAAGCTTTCAAAATTGTATAGACGTTAGAAAACAAAAGCAGCGAAATTCTACCAAAGAATACATAAAAAGAATAAGAGTGGGCTATTTGCATATGGAGTTTTGTACGCGCGTTCGTGATTTATTTCAGACTCTTAGAACGCGTCAACGTTGAAGAATTAACAAATCTTCAATATGGTACCGGTGGTGTTATTTTAGCCTTTGATGAGCTCCACAAAACCCATTTTGTCTAGCAGCCAAACCAAAGAAACCACAATATATTGGAAGGTAAACTAGCGTAGTAAATCGTCGCACGTTTATCGCGCCCATGTCACGAGATAATAAATGCCGAGGGAGCGGGAGGTGCAGGGGGGTTGAAAATTGTGATGCAGTTTCGAAATCTATTCGTCTTCGTATGGAAGAAGAGATCATTTGTATGGAGATTCCGAGATCGGATGCGTTTAATTGTCGTACGCTGTTGTCGTGATATTTCAATACACTTTGACGAAAAAATTTGCTTCTTGGTGAGTATCTCGACTACCTACGAAGATACGGCACAGATTAAAATCACAGTGGGTACATTTATTCGTTCGGTGAAAGCATCATCAAAAGGTATATCAATTGATAATGAGAGTGAGCGAAAGTCATGGTGCATGTATAAGCCACCATTGTCGAAGGGGCGAAGAAGGGGATTCCCATACGAATGTTATAATAGGTCATCAATCTAGAAATTGAAATCAATACCGAACACGATTCGTGAGGTCATCGGATTCGTCTTCGTTGGAAATATTCATCTGCATCAAAGTATCTAATCCTGATGGTGAAAAAATTAACCGGATGTTAATTCAATGGCGAAAATACTGTAGTAGAGTCGCAAACTGCCAATTTTTCACAACATACCGCTATTAAAGATAGAAGCATGAAAGTTGGTGTGATGACCATTGAAGCCAAAACAAAATTTTAGAGAATGGGAGTCCCCTTCAATTTCCCATGGGAGGCACGAGGGAGGATCTTTCGAGGCACCAACCCCCTTGTGTTACAGGGGTGAACAATTTCGACGTTTTTGGGATTGACTATTTGTATATAACTTATTTTTTACGTCTTGATTATTACTACTAAAAAGGTTATGTATGAATTTTGCCTATCAGTCATATTGTTCAGTGTTCAGGCTTGGGTTCAAGCAGGTGTTATTTAATTTTGGGAACCCCTGCCCTTTTTGAATGAGTCTATTCTCCCTCGTAAGTGATTTTGATAAGCGAGGTGCTGGACTGGTTTTATTGCCCTTTTATAACCGCCTTTTCAAATTTGGAACAACTGCCGTTGGCGTAGTTACAGCCTCGGCGCCACCCGGTTAAGTTCGGCTCGGCTCGAGTGAGAATTTCCCCTTCCACCTAAACTGGTTAACCTCGAGCGGTGACTCTCTCAGTTGGGGTCAGTCTGATCGGATCACTCGTCGAGTAAACATCTCGGAAGGGAAGCAGAGCTATTTTTCATACATTTCTAAAATGGAATTAAAATACAGTCCTTAATATCGAACACATATTGAAGGCGCTAAAGCACTTATTAAATCGTACAATTCTGTAATGCCTTCAATAGGGCAGATAGGAAAAATGTTTACTTAACTTATTTTTAGATCTTGTTTATTACTACTAAAAAGCTTATGTATTAGGGTCGCCTATCTGCCATATTGAAGGCGCTACAAAGCAACGTGATATTATAATTAGTTTTGCACCTTCAATTGGGCAGATAGGAAAAATTGATGTAGGGGAGAAAAACCTCGAGTTTTAAGTATTTTTCGTAATTTGCAAAAAATGGAGGGTTTTTGATTTGAAATTTGGGGCACTTCCCGCAATCAGATGTTAAAAGTAATTACATATTCGTGTTCAGGGAGGTCGAAATATTTATAGTCGACCCCAAAAACGTTGAGGAGACTGGTGCCTCAAAAGATCCTCTCCCGCGCCCCGTATGGGAAATTAAAGGGAGCTCCCGTTCTCTAAAATTTTGTTTCGGTCTCAACGGTCATCATACCATCTTTCATGATTCTATCATTAATAGTGGGATTTTTCAGTTTGCGACTTTACTACTATGAAAAGAGGCAAGGTCACTATCAAATCGTATTCATTGATGAAAAAAATGAAAAAAGTAAACCTAATAAAAAAGTCATCCAACTATTTGCTCCGACAAAAGATTCGGAATGCTACCCTTTCTATTATACTGCTACCTACGGAATTACTCGAGTCGGTGAAAAGGCAATCGAGTCTACACAAAGGTGATTCCTGACTGAAACCGTATTGTAATCTCGTTCACAATGAAAGGGTTCTCTTATCAAAAGTATCGGCTAATAATTAATTCGTTTGTTAATGGAATCTAACGAGGCTGAAGCACGATTAAGTCCAACATGCAGGGATACTGTTTTATGGATATATTGAGCGAATGTGACAGAAGTCGAGCATTACCTAACGATAAAGTATTACAAATTGTCAAAATACAAACGGTTAATTATGATAACGAAGTAAAATATAGCTGAGCCCAGAACCCAGAGTAACGTGTGTCGTTAGACGAAGGTCTTTTTAGCTCCGCTCCTCCGTGGCTCTCCGGCTACCACATAGTTTTATTACCTGTGGTTATAATACCTTCGCAGTTCGGACCAGTCTATTGCATGAATGAGAGCGCGAGCTATTACTTTCCAATGTAGGTTAGTTTGTATGATGTTATATTCTGCTTGATCGTTTCATCAAGGCCGACCAAACCGAAGTGCATGCTTTGGTATATCACTCCGGGCTCACTTTGAAGTTATTGAAGCCGTATCAATACCCAAAGAAATATTTTATTTCCTGCATAATATCTATAGGTGGTTGCGTAATCGCGCCTATATCGTATGACATAATGTTATTATAGCCATCGACTCCTAATTAAATATAGTAGGTAGGTACCAACGACGCCGACGCCTACTGCCTCGATTATACGCCGTATTACAATGTCTCTGCCACTCATTGACCATCGTTCGCCTTTCAAATGCTAATTAAACAATTGCAATTTGATTTCCTCCAGTCTTCGCCATCCTTTCTTGTATCTAAAGTATGGTATTCATATCGGAAATAGAATTGATATTAATTGTATGTCTCATGCAGTGGGCGCGAATCCGAGCCCAAATAATTTAGATATACTATTGCAAATGTAAATTATCTAGGAAACTTTTCAAATTAACTCCTCACCACGCCTTTTATTTTCTTCTCTTTTGAATCGGCGAAATAACTTTTTTTTCCTATTCTTTCCGTATAGAAATACCTAAGAACCAATAAATACTCGACTGTCATTATCGATATTCTTCATTTAAATTACTATTTTAATTTTCCCCCATCTCCCCCCTCCCTCGTAACGCAGCATAATCGATATTAAACAACGTCAAGCACCGTGTGCATTTAATTTATCGTAGAAAGCCTTCAACTTATGGAGACTGTAAAGATCGATCATTTATTTAACCCAAGTCCAGTGCTAAATACGTCATCTGAGTGATAAATTTCAACTCGAGTTACCTACTTTTATGAACAATATGAAATGTCGAGTCGAGAAAAATCCCATAGACGAAATTCTGCGAAAAGTTTGAAAAATACGTTTATTTCATCGAGCCAAACTATGTGTTGAATTTGCAAATCGATCGATTACCATTTTGATACGCGATGATTATTTTGTTTTGTTTTTCTGTAGATAACAGCACCTGACAAGGAACATGTTATTAAAAAAAATTCGCACGTATTCGCGAATAATAAACTAATTTTTATTGATGTACGAATACCTACTGATTTTAACGTGGTGTGGCGCTGATAAACCTGTTTTCATAATTCAACTTATTAGGAATTTTTCAAAGACAGTGTTTTTATAATATAATAAGCAACATTAGTGACCATTATTTATCACGAGGTACCTTCTACCTACTTTGTAAAGCCAATTAGACGATAATGACGTGACACAATTTACTCGCTGTTTTTTTAGCGAATCGATGTTGTTGTTTTTTTTTTGTTGGTAAATTACCGCATAATTTTACAAATTATTTCGATATTCTTGTGTTTATTTTGTAGTTTACCTACATTGTTGATTTTTTTGGCTGGATGGAAGTTGGTATGCAATTTATGGAGATAATGGGTTGTTTAAATAAAACGGTGTTTTTGATAAAATAATTGGATCGAGCGTGTAACTGTGTAGCAATAATGGTACATTTTTCATGTAATTGTTACACGATGTCGCTTCATCATTTTATCATGATTCGTAAAAAAAATGTTGAATAATTGCTTCATTGAAGAATTACGAAATATGAATCAAGTGGATAAGTACCTTCAATTAAACTCATCTCATTTAAATCAAATTTAAAGAGATGAAATAAGAGTTTTGGAATTAATGGGTGCGTTCTTATACATGATTTATAATTTAGGAGTATGTTAGTAGAATCGTGTTGGATCGAAATAACTTCGGAATTATTTGAAATGAAACTTGAAGTATCGGAATATTTGTAGAACTTGTTGAAAATTTGGTTTTCCACTGAGATTCTTTTTTTTTTAAATTCTCTGTTCACAGTAAAACATCATTAAATTTTTGTGAAACTCTTGTAAAAAGTTGTAAAAATAGATGAAAATTGAAAAATCTCGAAAATCAGGCAGAACATTGCAGTAAAACTTGCTAAATGTTCCTAAAAATTACAATATTTGTTCAAAATACAGACAAAATTAGGTAAAGCTAAAAAAAATTTAAAGTAACGCTAAAATCTTTGAAATATGATCAATATTTTTGAAATATTTTAAAAATTGTTTAAAATGTTGTTAGAGTTATCAAAATACAGGGTGTCCAACTGGTCATGGAAGTCATAGAAAAATCATGGGGTTTTGACTTTTTATTGGGCAAAATTCAGATTGAATTTTTTTTTATGGTTCGTTTTTCGTTTTTTGTTTTTTTAAACTGAATTTTCAGAAAAATTCGGTATTATGTTTTTTTTTTTTTTTTTTAAATAAAATTAGGAAGAAACATTTCCTGGAATAAAAAAAATACTCATAAAAAAAAGTCATGAAAAAGCAATGGATTTTGAAAAAAAAATACAGTTAGACACCTGATGACCTGAAATTCCCTAAAGTAGAACAAAATATTCAAAATACCTTAAAATATGTTTTAAAAACAGTTTTACTCTTCGCAAACTGAGGCAGAGAACCAGCTGTATCACCAAAATTGTGAAAATTATACTTTGAGCTGGAAAGTTTGAAAAAGAGGGGAACTTTTTTGAATGAAATTGATGAAAACCACATTTTGAGTTGAAAAATTCAAGAATGGGATGTAATTTTCAATCCCCCCCTCCCCCTCCGTCCCTTCTCCGTCATCAATGATTTTGAGTATAGATGTGTTTTTGAATCATGGTCTATTTATAATTTTTACCAGAAATTGTTGGAGTGGAATTGACTAACTTTTATTGATGTGCCAAACTTTAAAGTGTGAAATTGTATTTAATGTTTTAACCAAAAATTTGAAGCTTGAAATACCTAGCTATGCTTTGCTAATTGAGTGGTTTTATTTACCTAACAAAATATTATCATGTCTGACAAAATACCTAAAAGTCAAATTTTGAAACAATTTAAAACTTTCAAAGTCCAAAAAGTCATCTGGCTTGAAAGAATCTGAAAGTTTTCGAGTGCAAAGACGTCAAAAGATCAATTTAATGCAGTCTGACAATGTGTCTGAGAAATCTCTAAAATTCAAATTTTGAAACAATCTACATTTTTCCAAATTCAAAATTCAACTGATCCTTTAAAAAAGAATTCAAAATTGAAAAAGTCAGAATTTCTGAAATTTTCCAAGTTCAAAAAATCGTTTGAAATCTGAAAAATTGTTCAATTTCAGAAAATCTCAAATAGCCTCACAAAAAATCTGAAATTCAGCGTGATCTCTGAAATTTTCCAAGTTGAAAAAGTGAATGAAAATCTGAAAATTTTCTAAATGCAAAAAAGTCTGACAAAATGTCTAAAAGTCAGCGAGAAAGCTGTCTGATAAAATTATGATTTGAACTTCCCTTGAAATTTTTTAAGTTCATGAAGTTGAAATTTTCCGCATCCAAAAAGTCATTTGAATTCTGAAAAACTTTTCAAGTTCAAAAAAGTTGGTCATCGCAAAAGCATGCCTATCCTATGCTAAAATGTTTTGAAAATCCATTTTGAAAAATGACTGATGTGATTTATTGAATATCTGATACGTGATAAAGTGATCTGGGTTAATGGAGAATATTTGGAATTTCGAAGTCCCAAATGTCAAAGTCTTTGAAATTTTCTCAGTTCAAAAAGTCATCTCAGAAACAATAATTACCTGTATTTAAAAATTCAATTCGGTCTGTCTAACTTCTGAAACCTATAGATACAAATTTTTTTACAATTCAATCCAGATCTAAAAGTGTTGGATTTTTTCATGTCGTTTTTCACTCAAAAGTCAATGACTTTTTTTTGAAGTAGTAGAAAAATGACGAAAAGAAATTATCAAGTATGATTTAGTTCGCTGAAATGTTTGGGTAATTTTATAGAAAGATGTTTTCAAGTATCACTTAGTGTCTATTTTTCTTCAACTTTTATTTTTTCTCATCAAAAACAAAAAAATGATCAATTTTCAAAAACTGTTCCCTTTAAGGAAGGGGAAACTCCTGTTGATTGGGTATTTTCGTTCACTCCTCTCTTGCTTTAAAACTTCAGATAAACAACTGTCTGTTTCTCAGTTTCTGAATCATAATCATTTACAATTTTCAAAAATATCGCAATCAACCTCTCCATCTTTAAATTTTAGACCCGTTCTCTTTTCCAATTCAACATTTCCAATTTCTCATACCATATTACATGGCAACCTAAAACATGAAGAACCTTTCACCAAACACACTCCATAGATAAGTCAAAATTGTCAGTTATAAACACGAAACCATTATCGTTAAATCTACTCGTGCATAAAAAAATATCGTATAGTTTACCCACATTAACCTAATAGAATACAAAAAGCAACACCGAAAGGTAAATTTATTTTTGAAAAGTAATTTTCGACTTTATGAAAACGAAACAACAACAGTCGAACCCAGTAGCCGCATAGTTTTTGTTTCAAAATATGAGATGAATTACATCGTAGATCCTGTTGTTCATTTATTCTCCAAATTATAGACTGGCGATCGATGTCAAACATCTTATTGTCATTTCGCCTTCGTTACAAGCCCCGTTTATAATTATCAATTACCATTTCGTGGCATCAATTGATCTTTAAAAAGCTGTCAAAATTTGACGCGTCGAGTCTTAAGAAATCGTTTGGTTAATAACGTGGTGTTTTTTTTTTGTTTAATTTGGCGTATAATTATAATTAGCCTGTGTATTATGATGGGTATTAATTATGTATGTAGCAGGTGCTCTGCCAGATTGTCAGAGAACTTTTGAAGTTGGCTGGCTCGTATGTACATATTAGTACCTTATGCACTGTGTAATGCGTATACCTACGCTCGGTTCGAGGCGCGATTCAATATGCAAGAAATCAAGAATACATACGTATGATTTCCATGGCTCGTTATATGTATTTTGTACCTATGTAATTCATGATGTAGTATGCCATAAACGAATATGGTCGCTTTTTTTTTTGTTGTGGTCTGGTATTTGCCAAACCAAACCTCTTGCAGTACCCGATGGTAATGTTTTCCGTTATGTTAACGCTATTTATATGTGATCGAGGTGTGCTGCATGTTTTTCTTATTATATATTTACTATTTTGATTACTGTTTAGAATGATGAGGGAGAGTGTGGTATCATGCTGTATAGTTTGTATTTGTAAACGCCTTCTTATAATGCGATGATTTGGTGTAGTTTTAACGATGAAGATTTTCTCAAAAAAAATGCATATTTTATCAATTGGGAATTCGTGTCGATTGCTGTGAGATATGTGTAAATGCCATACGTGGAATCATTCGATGTACCACTGACGTATTCTACATGTTTACCTCTAATTAGATTTAATGGCTTTGGCCACTGTAACATAACTTGGAATAAGTCATTTTATCAATCACCCGTACAATTCCGCGTTGGTTCCGAGGAGAAAAAAAAAAAGACTTGGGAGTTATTCGAGCAATCTGTCTTCGTTTAGTAAATTTCGTCAATATCCTCGGTGACCAAATTAGGCAAAAAGCAACTAAGCAACTTTGACATTATTAGATTTCAACAATGTCGGTTGTTTACCACTCGAAGCTCGCTTATGTAGCGTTAATTAGCGAACATAAAACTAAACTGACATCAATTTACTAAAACGTGTGTGCGATTGCGCATTCTCAGCTATATCAAGCTCTAATCAAAGGATAGAAAAACCGGAAGAAAAAGACTCTAGTATAGATAGATGTTATCGCGAGAAGTATTTTTACGTAAACTTTTTCCTCCTTATTCATTGTAACAGTACAGAGAAGATACAAGTCCGTTGACTTTATGTTTGAAATTCCTGTTGTCTCGTTAAATTACATTAACGCAAATAATACGAGTATTTAACACTATTTTTTCATTGTAAACTGTCTCGTCAAACGACGACCAGCGACATACGAGAATGTCCAACATGCAGATTTTTCCTAGCGAAATAAATTGTATCGCGTATACAGCAACACAATAAAGTCATTTATTTAATTGACCAGATTGATAGACGATTCTTTGTATCTAAAAGCAATGAGTATGTCTTGTAATTTTATGTTACAGTTGTTCATTTCTTTAGCTTTTCTTATAATTCTCCGCGCTGATATTTATTTATTTATTCATTTATTTATTTATGGCTACTTCGGCGTGTGTGTAAATATAATGAAAAAAATGTGCCGGGGTAAAAAAAAAGCAAGACAAAGAGATAGATGGCGTTGATTGTTTATTCCTCTAACACCAAGTGCTGACGTTTAAATGCATTTTTCTCCTTATGCCATTCGTCGCAACATTTTTACATTTTTAATCAGATAATTCAATCGTCAATTCTATAACATGTACCTAATTACAATTCGAAACAACAGAGATTCTTTATTCTTTTACAATACCTATCAAATCATCGTGTGTTTAAATTGCTATAAGTACATAATACGGCGATTGTCTCCGACCTATGAGATCATTTTATCGGTTTGTTCAAATACGCTCAGCTTTCAGTTCGATGGGTCTAACTATGGCCTGCTATTTTATAAATGTCAAACAGTGGGTACATTCGTATTAGACAAGTTGTTATCATAATAGAAAATCTGATCTATAAAACAGCTTCGTGGGCGTTTGAGCTCGGTTTGAGCGATTGCGAAGCGAATCCGGCAAATTATTCCTAATTTGTCGCGTTTAAAACTGCTTTTTTTTTAAGAGCTGAGAATCGTTTTCATTTTTTAACTTTATTTTGGGTATTTTTTTTATTTCTCGATTTGAGTATAAACGCGGATGGCAACCGGTTTCTTCCTACTTTTTTTTCTTCAGTTTTTCATCGAAATTCGATCGTTATCTGTGGTAGGATTTCGATAACAAATGATGACTCAAGTGGTCGAAAGAACCAACTGTATCTGAGTTATTTTCTTATTAGTACGAGAAAATTGGAGAGGAATTTTACACAAGGAATGTTCGGTGGTGAAATATTACGTTTTGCTCCAGTTGGGAAACACCTTCGATGTAGTAAAGGAAGGCTCGTTGGATTAAATTCTTTCTTTACACTTTCTGAGAGACAGGAAGCTTTTAATTTTTCGAGGGGTACATGTATTTTGATTGTTTATCGTGAAAATGTTCAGTTTCTCGTATTTCTTTTTAGTTTACATGGATGAACACGAGATACCTTTTAGATGCTGAGGGAAAGAGGGAATTTGAGTTTTTCCTTGGATTTGTCTAATTAAAAAAAAAAGATCGACAAAATAGAAAAAAAATTCTCTGATGACCTTTGCTCTTCATATGAAAAAATGACATCTCAACAGAACTTGAAATGAGAATTGGAAGGTTCCATCAGTTTTGGATTTTTCTCCCTTTATTTTAATTTTTGATGTAAATTTTGTGAAACAATGTTCTAAAAATCATCAAAATCACGCAGAATGTCTCAAATGGGTTTAAATTTAGAAAAATTGTGTGATGTTCATATCATTTCAATTATAGTTGAAAATATTGAAATTTTTATGAAATTCATTGTCAATTTTGTAAAAATGTATGTTGAAAAATTGAGATTTTTTTCTTTAATAAAGAACTCATCTATAAATAAACAAAGTTTTTGTAAGGAGAGAAAAGAGTTAATTTTTATTGTATCAGTATTTAAATCACTTTGAATATTTTTCTGTTTTATTTGCGATTGGAGGGGGAAGGGGGGTCAACTAACAAATTTGTCCAGAGTTCAGCACGAATTTCCTGTTTTAATTTTTGTTTGAGCCTTGAAATTAATTTCAAGGGGTGTTTCAATTTTTGATACAATATTTTATTAAACGATTTTCTATTTTTTTTTTTTTTTTTTGCAAAAAAATGCTTACTATTAGCTTTAACTCTTTCGATATGAATGACAGACGAAATTTATTTACTTGTTTTTTCGACAGCTACACAAGGAAGGTGGGTGGGGAGGGGGGGTTGCTGGTGAAAACAAACCCATTTATATACAAATTAGGCCTTTTTTTGCAAAAAAAACACATCAAATGTCTTATAGTTACTTATTTTTTATTCTGAATAAATAATCTATTTTTTTCGATTTTTTATTTTTTATGAAGATTTCTTAACAACTGATTAATCGATTCTTTGTTTTGCTTTTTTGTTCCAGGTTAGTTTCAATTTTTCGCTATAAGTATAAAAATACTCGTAAAAAATGATAATGAAGGAATATGAATTAAAGTAAGTTATATTTTATGATTAATTCTGGATATAGGTATGCATTCACGAATCGAAGTGGTTTGGAAATTCCACTCTTGAAAATATTATTGGGAATGGGGAAGGGGGCTCCTTAATACCATCTCTCAGCTTTCTCTGATTAGTTTAGGTATTCGTTATTCGTTGAAATGGTAAATTTTTCATGAATTCTCAAAATTTTTAAATCTAAAAAGTTGAAATCTCTAAATTTTTCCAAGTTCGAAGATTAAAAATCTGTAATATTTTCAAACTCCAAAAAATCATTGAAAATGCTTACTTTTTAATGAATTTCTGAAATTCCCCAATTCAGCAAGTCAGAATCATAAAAGTTGGATGTCTAAAAATTTCCAAGTTCAAAACCAGAATTTTCAAATCTTCCAACTCCAGGAATTCTTCTGCAAGCGTTACTTTGAGACGTTTCAAGTATGGTAAAATTGGTTTAAAAATCACAAAAAACGTCAAAAATGTCGTCAAAAGTGTTGAAAATGTTACGAAAATCTGTGCAAATATTTTAAAAACGGTTCAAAAAAAATTATAAAAATTGTCGAAAATCTTGTAAAAATTGAAATAATTTTCACAAAAATTATTAAAATTAAAGTAGTAATCGTCATTTTGCAATTTTATTAATAGTTTTTATGCAATTTTGAACAATTTTTACATCATTTTTCACAATATTTGCAACTTTTTAAAAATAATTTGGAAATTTTTTAGGTTTTTACCAATTTTCTTGTCTAGTGCTACCTTTTTTAATGCCATTTTAACCACTTTTACAACATTTCCCAACAATTTCCATCAATATTTATCAACGTTAACGAAATTTTTCAACAATTTTTATGGTTTTTTGAAGTTTTTCGCGATATTTTCACTCATTTTTTGTGAAATTCAAACAATTTTAATGACATTATCGACGCTTTTAATAATTTTTTCGTCAATTTCAGCAACTCTTTTGCCAATTTTAATGATTTTATGGTCACTTTTATCATATTTTTGCGATTCCTAAATCAATTTCAACAATTTTTACAATTTTTTTGATGATTTTTGTGAAAATTTCTACAATTGTTACAATATCTTTCGCGATTTTTTAAATCAATTTCAAAGATTTTTACAAAATTTTCATTAATTTTTGTGTTTTTTTTTTGACAATTTTTATTATACTTTTGACGACTTTTATCTACGTCTTACGAAATTTGAACTACTTTCACAACATTTTGAATAGGTACATAATTTTCATTGAATTTCGATTCTTGATTTGTGATAAAATAAACGTTGGGTCTAGATTTGGCCCAGGGATGAATTTAGCTGAGCCAAAGCCTACGTGAACCACCCTATGGTGACTCCATTATTTAATTTCTATACATTTTTGAATCATAAAAATTCAAGTTTCATTATCAATTTCATAATTTTTCCACCATTATTCTAACATTCTCACTCATTATATTCACCTCACTATAAAATCAATTTGAAAAATTATAATTTAGGTAATTAAAACATTTATTCTCATAAATTGGATCATGGGATACAAAGAAATACAATTTATTAATTTCGTGTGTAGTCCAACCGTAGCTTTTCTGGATTCAATTATAAAATTGGTTATTCGCGTGTACTCGCCTTATGACTTAGGCAAATGTTATCGTTAGATGCTCTTTTTTTTAACGCGATCGCTGGCCATTACAGTAGTATTTTCACGTTAAATTATTAGAAAACTACGGCGTTAAATAGTTTTCATAGCCACTTATTTGTTCTTTTTTTTTCCATTCGTAATTTTTTAATTAACTTTCATCATATATAGTCGAGTTAACGTACGTTGAAATTCACTCCTCAGACTCCTGGTAATTCAGTAAATTTACGATTTTGTTGCGAACGTATTTGTATAGAATTAATAAATAAATTAATGACTCGATCCGAGCAGACGTTCTGGTGCCTGGTGAATAAGAATTAACATTCACACCAACCAAACGGCAGACCCTATGCTAGGTATCGAATAAATTTTCCATTTCCGTACCCAGTCGCCATATTCGGGTTTCACTTCCGGATTCGTTTTAACCAATCGTGTTACGCGAATATCGTCAAGAACATGGCTGCGCTCTCTCAAAATACTCGTACTCGCGTCAAAACCTCCCACGGTTTTTCGTATTTGCGTAATTCAAGTTTTTTTTTACTTGGTAAAACTTTTACGGTATATCCTTCTCGTATGGTTCTGCTGTATCGACGTCGCCTCGTCGCTCATTACTAAAAAGGTGTTACTTGTTTTGAGCATAGACTGCGTGTTGTGTTGACGTGCTGTTTTCTGCGCGATGGGTTTTCGCTTATTTCGTATGCGGCTTGATGAATTTTAAATTGTATAAAATAGGTATAAATAAATATGCCATTCGGTTGTATAGGTTCGTTTGGTTTTGACAGTACGATTGTAAGTAATGTTTGTAGAAAAAATTGCTTCTCTGTCGTATTTCATACGAGTAGTCGAACGAGATGGTAATTTAGAATGGCTTCTTATAATTTTGATGATTGAAAATGATCTGTAAATCGTGAGATTTTTAATGGCATATTTTCGTAAAAATTTGATTTTTTTGGGAGAGGAAATTGTTGGAAAGATGGTAAAATTTGGCCCTGATGAACCAAATACGACCGAAGGGCCTAATATCACTTTTTGCTACATTTTGGTGAAAAAAAAAAAACTCAAATTAAAATCAGTTGCAAATCATTTTTTTTCGAAAAAATTACCAAATATTTCTGTGGGGGTAGGGGAGTTTAAGTAAAGTGAAATTCATCACGAAAATCCAGTTCTATTTTAGCCACCATCTCCCCCATAGATCTAAAACTTCTAATTATTTTAGATCTGAAGATATCCTATAATAACGAAAAAAATGAATAGGAATTTTTTTAAAGAAATTTGGCGTGCTCGTAGATTATTTTACTACCAACTGAAAATCATTCGTCTATCATTAACAATTTATAAATTCCTCTCAAAAACTCAAAATTTTGGGAAGACCAATCATCCTCAAATAATTTCCATAATCCTCCATCCCCAAAAGAAATCTTCATATGCTGTATCATTTGGGAAATTTTTGTACAAAATAATGTTTAAAAATAGGTCGAATTTTGCAAAAATTTGCTGGGGTTCTACTTTCGATCCAAACTAAATTGAAAAATAATTCACGATATTTTGAAAGAAATCAATAGGCATTTCTTTCCTGCTTTAATTGACAATTCATTATACGAATTCGAGATCCTAAGATATTCCAATTGGAAAAGAAAGGGTTTCCGGATAAGGAAGGAAGTAACAAAATGGGCGTATACCTTGGTAATAGCAATTCAAATTATTTTCAGCTGTCGAATCAATCGCATGAACATTTGAATAATGAAAAGTGAAATGCTTGATTGTTTCTTTCCTTGTAGGTCTAGGTACCTATGAAACATTTATGTAAGCTAATGGTTGCAGTATGCATTTTTAAGTGTTTCGAGTACCTTTTTGTTAAGGTTTTTGCATATTTTAAGGAGGAGGGAGGAGTAGTGTACATCCTTATGCAATTAAGGGAAACCGAAACATTATGGTAGCTACCTAGGCATGGAATTGGTGTACCCTACTTTACATATAATTTCAACTTGAAGTAAACTGAGGAAGTACGTATTTCACGGAAATGGTTTTCGGGTATTGACGTTAGAAGCTATTTGATCGACAATTTGTCATCGATAGGTATTTTTCTAATTCATTCAAGGAAGAAATTAGAGCCCCTCCCAATCATCTTCAGAAAGTCAAAAAACAGAAAAATTGATTAATCAGAAAATTTTCGAGTAGGTGACTAATTGGTAATGCTAAATTGGTATTTCAGGCTCTGGCATCGTAACTTGTTACATTTTGTTACTATTTTTCCAAAAGTTGATCAAAGCTACTTTTAGCATAGGATATGTTTTTGCTATGAGTAATTCCGCGAAAAAGGTAACGAAATTCCGTCATGAAAATACGTGATGATGACTTTTAGACATTTTTTCAAGACTTTTTTGGACTTGAAAAAATTTTCAGATTTCCATTTTTTTTTGAACTCGAAAATTTTAGAGATGATGCTGACTTTTGGACATTTTGTCAGACAAACAATTTAGACTTTTTGGATGCAGGAAATTTTTCAGATTTCTATTGACTTTTTTTGAACTTAGAAAATTTTAGAGATAATGCGAACTTTTAGACATTTTGTCAGCTTTTTTTGGATTTTGAAAATTTTTCATATTTCCATTAGCTTTTTGAACTTGGAAAATTTCAGAGATAATTCTGATTTTTAAACGTTTTGTCAGACAACCAACTTAAAAATCAACTTTCAAATATTTTGTCAGACTTTTTTGGACTTCAAAAAATCTTCAGATTTCTATTGACTTTTTGGACTGGGAAAACTTTCAGAGATAATGCTGACGTTTGAATATTTTGTCTGACAAATAATTTAGACCTTTTGAATTTTGAAAATTTTATAAATCAGGGTAACTTTCTGATAATTTGTCTGGCTGATTTCTCGGATTTGGAAAATTTCAGATATTACGCCGACTTTTAAACATTTTGTCAGATTTTTTTGGATATGGAAAAATTTTTAGATTGCCATTCACTTTTTGGACCTTGAAAATTTCAGAGATAATGCTGACTTTTATTTTCATGACTTTTAAGTTATTAAAAAGAAATTTGAAGTCAATTTTTAAAAAATTTTGAGTTTTTTCTCATGTTAATATCAGCTTACCGTATCTATCCCGAGTACTTACAGTCTTTGAAATTGTTGAAATTTCCATAAAACTAATTTAAAATATTGTGAGAACAGTCTTCATGAAATCATGAAAACTATTGATAATTCGGTTACAATTTTTTGTATTTTCATAAAAGCTATTTAAAATAAAAAAATCATAAAGTATCAAATTCTCGTGAAAATTGTGAAAATATTCCTAAAAATCGTTGAAAAATGTTATAAAAATGCTTGAAATACCATAAAAACGTTGGAATATTCACTAATTATCAGAAAAATCAGAAAAAAAATTGTGAAAATTTTAGAGAATGTGAAAATTTTTGCAGTTTCAAAGAGATTTCCATGGAATTTCATGATGTTTTTGACCGTTTTTACAATCTTTTTATTGATTTTGAAAAATTTTCGACAATTTTAACATTTTTCACCTTTTTTATGGGTTTTTGAACATTTTTTTCTTATTTCAAATGATTTATATTAAAATTTCAACGATTTTTATGAATGCTTCAACATTTTTACTAGACTTTCGACAGTTTTCATGATTTTTTCACCATTTTTACCATATTTTTACCAATTGTTATGACAATTTCGAGAATTCTTATGAAATTTTTCGACGATTTTCATAGTTTTTATGAACCGTTTTGATTTTTTACAAGATTTCTGTCAGTTTTCATGATTTTACAGTCCTCCATTTTTACGATATGTTCACTAATTTTTGAGTCAATTTCAAGCAATTTTAGCACATATTTTAAACAATTTTTAGGTGCAATGTTTGCACTGAATTTTATGAAATTTTTAACCATTTCAACAACATTATTAACAATTTTCAAAATTATTTTTATCAATATAAGCGTAGTTTAAATTATTATGAAAATTTTAACAATTTTTACTAGAACCTATTTGATAAACCACTTTTATAAGCTAAAAATTTCCAAGTCCAGAAAGTCATTCAAGGTAACAAAATTTGGTGACTCTAATATGCAACTCTCAAAAATTTTTCTGACCTTGAGCCATGAGCCATTCGTGTCAAAAATCATGAAAATGATAGCGTTTGGTTGGTTACTTTTTTGATGAAAAATGATCATTAAAGTTACTTTTTTTTGTTGAGAGATTCAATTACGATGTCTGCAGACTTCATTTTATCAAATGGCGTGCTTTACTTTCCCACCTCGATTTTTTTCTTCAATTTTCGAAAATAACATGTACCCCTCCCTCTCAATTAATTTAAGCATCATCATTTCACTTCAGATATTAATGCCAGTGAAACTTTCGGAGAATTTGTCCTAATTTATGAAACGTTTGGAAAAAAATAGGTTCAAATTCCTCTCCCTCTCCGTATATTGACTTCGATTGTATTAACTACAATCGAAAATTTTCCAATATTATTTATTAATCATCTCGAGGTATCATAAATCCAAGTAAGATTATAAATTTATTATTTTCTATGTTAATTTACCTACGTCGCCGATTCTTCTCCGCAACACAACACGTACGGGACTTACGAACGTGGAAATTTTACGAAAACCAGTTTTCAAATAATTTTCGTCTCGACAATGCAGAAAAGAAAAAAACCTCTACGCCAAATTATACGCGCCGATTGCTCCGAAGCGAAGCGGTACCTTTGGAATAATTTTTTCATGTGCGAGTATGTTGGTGGACAACGGTACCTACAATGCTTCAAAAATAATCGTTTATAGAGAAACCACCTTGTCATATTCCATCTCGTAAGGTCAATGTTAATAAGTCACGCCTTCGTTGAAATTTTTTTGGCGAAAATTTTGCTCGGTAATAAATTATATTCTGATACATATTGCTGATGTCACGATATGCCATGAAGACGGGTTATCCTCGTTATTTCAAAATTTGAGGAAAAAATTGCTATAAAACTGTGTATGGTTCGGCGATTAAAATTTTATTATTCATTATGGGTATAGGATAAGGTGAGTCTGCTTTTCGAACATATAAAAAAATCAACCAGCAGCGAATTAATTGTTACGCTAACGAATTGTCATCGGGCATTTGCCCAGATGCGGAATACCATGCAGTGTATCGAGATCGGTAAAAATTATTTAATTTTCGTATTCTAATCAACTCGTTGTAGTTAAATACAAAAGAGCTCAATATAAAACGAATAATTTTTCGAAAACCGGTTACGAAAATGATAATCGCTGATTTATGATATGAGCCTGGGTTCATCTCGGACCATTTATATACGCTTACTGGTTCATATTATACCAAACACCGTATTCGTTCGAGTTTTTTTATTTCATTTTAGAAAAATATACGTACGTATGAAAATAATATAACAATTCGTTCGAACTATAGGTTTAGAAATTGACAATTATTACTTCATTTTGAAAAGCCAAGTGTCTAATTTACATAAGAAACTATTTTCATTTCGATTTTAATTGGTGCTTTTATGCGATCCAAGTTAAATACTGATGCTCGATGTTGACCGTAATTAAGTGAATCAATGAAAATCGATTTTTCTCGTCGAACCGGAGTTTATGTAAGAAATGAATGAGTTTATCTAAATCCGGATTATTTTAGCGATGGTGCCGGAGATGGAGATTTCAACGAGAAGGAAAATTTCTATTATTGATGTTCGTATCACCTATGTGTAGTTATCGAGTTCTTATAAGCTTTATCATAACTCGAACCGTTTTTTAAAACCACAATAAAAAGCATATACGAGGCTAATCCCTATTTCGATTGATACAGCACGTATTTTCAATGCTAACTTTGTATCGTTATCGTTGACTTTGTGTGATAGATACGAGCGTACGTACTTGGGTGTATATTTATGGCATCGTATTTTACATTTTTATTATTATCGAAGATTTGGAAAAATCAACAACTCGTTGGACTAAACGAGTGGTGTTTTCGATAAGAAAATCCTTTCTTTTTAAGCAGGTGGTTCGTCCAAAACGTTCGGATACCTTTGGAGATTTAAAATTGAAATTTTTAACTCGATGGTAGCGGTTGGGAAAGGAAAGGTTAATGAATAGTACATGTAAAGTGCATATACGCGCGTGTTTAATTAAACTCTCCGTTAAGGTTTTTTTTTCGCTTGTTATTTTTTTTATTTATTTTCTTTTTTTTTCGTTGTATTCTTCTCTAAATATTAAATCACGAGAACCAATACGCTTTTATCGTTAAAGCGATATTTTATACGTATTTAATTACGACCATGTTCGATCGTGAGACCACACGTGCAACCGAACATTACTATCCTCACAGAACGTACTGATATTGTTTTTCTCTTTGAAAATACGGAAGCGACAGAAATCGTGCTTTGAACTTAATAAAGGGAAATGATAGTAGCCTCTTTTTAAATGTATACTGTACCTACGAAGAATACCTCGTATACCGGAGTTAAAAGGACAAGTCATGCATCGTCCCAGCGCAACCGGGCAAATTCGCGGTGGCATCGTTGCCCTATTCAAATGCTCTCCGCAATGATCCAACGAGAAGGGCCGACGAAGGGGAATTTTTTGAAACTTTTTTGCTGCTGTGTCGGATGCTATGACCAGCGATGCATATTTCGCTATGTAAATCATCCTTCTGTTCTCGACCATCATTACTGTATCGTGTAAACTTACAATAACATTGAGTCACTACCGTTTGCTGGCTGGGTTATTTATTCCTCCTCTATTGGATCTTGATTATTATCGAGTTTACCTTTTGAAATTAGGAGCTAAACGAGTAAGTTGTTTTTTTCATATTGATATTATGCGCGGCACCAAAGTTGTCCGAACGAATCGTGATCGCTAAATGATATCTTTTTCTATGTATTTAAACTTTTCAGCGTATCTTATTGTTATATTGAGTTTGAATAACGTATGCGTGTGGTCAAATATTTCAATCGGCGTATTAACCTAGGTACCTTCCTCCTGCTCGTTGTCGATTGTCTTCTGCAAGAGGGCGAGCGAATCTGCTGGCGAATATAGTCGCAATCCGGTATCTATCTATGTATTAGACAAACGAGATGAAGTTACACGAAATTTGAATTTACTTATTTTTAAATTTATGGCGCATTATTTGCTCGATTTACATAAACCGGTTGAAATTTCGATCCCGAATTGGTTGTTTTATCGCTCGACCCGATATATGGTTCGTGCGGTTTTTGGAGATTACCTCCAAGAAACAAAAGTATACCAAATAGGTAATTTTTCGTACGTGGAAGGCCCCTCGGACGAGATGAATGTATATTTGGGGTTATTATACGCGATGACAACCGAATAACTGCAATATCGATGATTAGTACAAGTTTAGAAGATATTAGACGTGTAAACGAGCGAGAGGGGAGATGTTTTGAGAAATAGCTACGCTCGATTATAACTAGAAATCGTTATGATGTGTTGGTGGTACAACGTGTCGAATATTTATAATTGTAATTAAATTATTGACTTTTACATGGCTAGCTGCTTGTTTACCTATTCGACGGTACTTTTAGCGGTTAATTATGACTTACATGGAGTCGAAGATATGTTGCGATTATTTTCAAACCAGTTTAATGCTTTTTCTCAAGTGCGAGTATTTTTAAGGAGTGTCATTCTCGTGGGTCTATTTAAACCAGAAAAGTGTTTTTTCGACGATTGTAAGAAATTATTCGACAAACAGAAGCAGTAGTTATAAATTATTTACATCAATTTTTTTTATACTTGGCTCGTTTTAGTCGGATTTTCATGAAACTAGAAATTTTCATGCCTTCGTATTCTCAGTTCACCGATGATATGTCTACTTTCATCGATTTTTTTTTTCACAAGATGTCGTATTTGTATACATACGAATGGAAATAATCCGAGATAACGTTGATCTAGATATTTTTTCGCCCGAAAGAAACTCGCTTTTGTGCACACAGTGTCCTTGCTATAGGCGAAAACTGTTATAGCGGCTCGTTCGTGAGATGAATTCGAAATGCAGCGCAAAAAAAAAAAGCGTCCTGAATAAAAAGAATTCGCTGCTGAAATCGCGAACCACCGCCATCCGCAACTATAAATAATCGATTAAAATGAAAGAAAAAGAATAGATATAAAATGGGAGAAGACGAGATTATAAACCAACGAAGCGATAGACAAGACACAAGACAGGACAAACATGCCAGTAACAGCAAGTAGTTGTTGAGAAGAGTTACATTGGCCAGCTTCGAACACGTTGGATCGTTCGTTGGTCAGCATTGCGGAACAATAACAACAAAACAGGAATAAACATCAACTCCGGCATGTTCTCCCGCCTGATGGCAGTGTCCATAACTCTTTGTTGACAGTGACATCGCATGACACCATAATCGCATAACAAATTGATGCGCCGCTTTACCAGGTGTGTAAGTGAAGTGGTACCTAAAGATATATGGCTGAGGAATGAGAATACAGCTAGTCGTTGAGAAAATTTTCAAGTGATTGGATTTGTATATTTATGAGTTTTTCAATTATCCGACGCAATTATGTGTGGAAAATGAGTGAAATTGCTTGTCCAAGGGATTCCAAATATAATGAGGCAGAGGGTATGTGGTTTGTGTACGAGAATTTCAACGGGAGTTAAATTGGTGGCAATAAATCGTAAGTTGTTCATCGGACAGATGATTTTTAGCTGCTGGAGTTCAACTTTGTATTTTTATACTTCAAAATTTGAAAAATTGTTACTCTTTTTTCTTCAAAGTAAAAAAATTGATTGAAATTTTCGGAAAAATTTCAGAATAAATGCGAAAATGGTTGCAAATTACCTAAAAATTGGTAAAGTTTCATCATAAATGTGAGAAATATCGAAAACATCGTTTAAAAATTTGAAAAAATTGGTTTATAAGGAAGAAAAATTACCACACTTTTTAATGAAAACTAGGGGAAAAGGTCCAGCCTTTGGACAGATCCACCAGCCTATGGACAGTCATTTTTTCACACGATGGCGTGCACTTTTTCAAAAAAAAAAGTTTGTTAATATGTGGTAACACTTCGAAAAGTAGATAATCACAGGACGAAACTGAAGGGTTTTTCAGTAAGGGGGGGGGGGGCAGAATCACTGAAAATTTCCAACTCTACTTGGGACATTTTAAGGTGAATTGAATAAAAAACTATATCTATTCATAATTTATTCACCCTGAGCGAAGTGAGGACGAAATTTTTTGCAGAAAAATGCATTTAAAAACTGAAATTTCTTTATTTTTTAGCATTTCAGCAGTCAAGGGTGGGCCAGACCCATTAAAACCCTCTCAAATTCGCCTCTGATTTAATTGATTTAAGAGGTGGCAGGTTTGGCGAAAAAATATGACTTCATATGAAATTTTGAAAAAATATTCATCATTTTGTTAAAAGAAGAAAATTTATTCACCCCGAGCCAAGCGAGGGTGAAAATGTTTGCAGAAAAAAACTCTCAAAAGCTCGAAGGCTGGCGGATTTGGTTAAAAAAAGGATGAGGTTTTATGTACCTACCCGCAATTGAATCATATCAAAAATTTCCAAAATTGAGTCATTTTCGAGTTAGTATGAAGAAACAGGAAAATGCTGATCAAAAGTCACTAATATCGCCAGGCTCAGAATGATAAAAGGTTCACCTGTATTTCATTGAAAAGTTCCATTGTTTATTGATTCAAGGTGTTTACAGGGTCATGCAAAGTCATGAAAAAGTCATGGACTATACACAGAAATGACCAGGTCATAGAAACGTCATGGATTTTACTGTTGAGGTCATGGATTTTGAACTTTTTGTTGGACAAAATTCAGATTGATGAGCTATAATTAATTTTATTAATTTTTTTTTTGGTGATAAAGTTATATATAAAATCCACGACGTGTCTGTCTGTCTGTCTGTCTGTCTGTCTGTCTGTCTGTCTGTC
>FIZU01044079.1:0-15171 GCA_900064475.1 Pseudococcus longispinus
TTTTTTTGGTCGTAATGGTGGGGAAAACATCTGAGAATAGGTTAAAAATATAAAAAAAATTATTCAATAACATTTAGGGGTCGAAAATCATAAAAAACAAAAAGTGTCTAAAGGCTGGACCTCTTCCCCTACGTAGATTCTAGGTACATATTGATTTCGAAAGAAATCATTGTGGTACGTCACCTTCAAAAATGCAAAAATCCGGTTTGTTGCTTATTTTACCCATTTAACGGGTCATTTCTGTTTGAAAATGATTTTTTTTGCAATATATCATTAATGGCACCCGAAATACCTACACCATCAACCTGCATTTGGACCAAATTCGTTCATTTCCCCCCTTTTTTCCAAATTTCTTTTGAAATACTCAAATGACGCCATTCTGTGGATCCACAACCTCTTTAAGATGAATTAGGGGCCTAAAAATCATGTCTTAACTTGTTTCAATTCGATATACAGCAAAATCAATAAAGTTTGATTTTTTCTGAAAAGAGCAAAAAAAAAAATCAAAATTCCTCGATTTTGCTGAAATTTCTATATATGGCAGAGGTTGACTTGAAACAAGCCCAGGCGTGATTTATAGGCTCCTAGGTCATCAAGAAGAAGTTGCGGATCCTCAAAATGGCGTCATTCAAATGTTTCAAAAGAAAATTGAAAAAAGAGAAAAAAATGAACGAATTTGGTCCAAATGCAGGTTGACGGATGACGGTGTATTTGGGTGTCATTATTGATATATTCCAAGAAAAACATTTTTCGACAAGAAAATTGCACCCTCAGTTATGTAAAACTTGCGCTTTCAGAAATTATCGAAATTATTGAAAGTTTTGTAAAAATAGTCAGAAATTGTAAGTACAAATATTATTAAATTATGAAACTACATTGAAAAAAAATGTTTACAGTGTGAAAATCGTTAAAATTGGTTCAAAAATATGTTTCACGTGTCATGTCGTAAAAAAATATTTAAATAATATCGAAATCGTTTGAAAATATCTCAAAAATACTTCAAATGGTGAAAAATTGGATTTCATTTTTTTGATACTTTTTTCAATTTTGAAAACAATGAATATGATTTTTCAAAATTGTTAATCTTTCATCGTTTGCTTGTTTTCGTTGAGGGTTTCATTATCTTCCCGCGTTGGTTCCGAGGAAGCCCACGGTTGCAATTCGGTTGAACCAAATAGGAAAAATACGATGGCACCGACCATCAACACGACAGAGGCCAAACAGAAGATTTTACTCCATTCTTCCCATTTCTGAAATCATAAATGAGATTGTAATTGATTCATTGGTAGGTTGATTCGATTATTTAAATGATCCATTAAGGTCTTACATGGTTCACAACGATTATTCCTACCATGGTTGGTGACATTATTGCGCTCACTATGTACCAGAATGATGTCAATCCTGCTATTATGGACGAGTGCTTGGGAGCCATGTAAATGCTAGCTAGTCTATTTCAGAATAAAAGCATAAGTTTCGGTTTATGTCGTGTCCATAGATTGAAATTCCCATTTTCTTACTCACTGGGTTATTAGAAAATTAAAAGCTAATACGATTTTAACCAAAACGAAACAGATCATCGATATTGTGAAATTTTTTACAAAAGCTGGTATCAGCAGTAAGCACGATGCTGTGATGAATCCCACAACCATCACTACTTTATGAACCTGTAGATAAAAGTGAAGGTATTGTCGTTAAAATGATAGTAAAAGCACTCAATTAGAAAAATTTCCTCTCACCTGATTGATTTTCAGATTACTTTTATTTTGGCAGTAATCCATAAAAATGCCTGTGATGGGAATGACAAAAATGCAAACGAAAGTTGGTATGGCGGAAATATATCCTATTTGATCTGTACTTCTATTTGTCATGTCTGCAATTGGAAATTCAATAAGAGTTTGAAAATTGAAGAAATTCCAATGATTTTACTAGATTTATTCGTACCTTTTACGTATAAGGGGAAACAAATGATCAATAAATTGTTACCCCAGCTGTAGGCCCATCTGGCACAACATAAAGCCCAAAACGGCATCGATTTTAGGATACTTTTATAAGGATGTACAATCTACAATATGTTGAAATATGTTTTATATTAGCAAGGAAATGCTGATGTTGGAAAATTTGAATTAACCTGTTTTCGAGGAGTATTCTCAGTGCTTTGGATTATGTAGAAGAGTTCTTTTTTGGAGATACATTTGTCTTTCGATGGACTGTTTCTTATGCAGAGTAACCAGAGTAATGCAAAAGTGAAGCAAATTGTACCTGGTGTAATTTTCGATTGGTTTAATTGAGAGAACAAATGTAGGTGATCAGGATAAATACTGATAAAGGTAAGTATACCTGTGCTGTAGAACACCCATGGCCAACCCCATCTATGAGCAATATATCCACAGAATGGATATGTGACCGCAGATCCAACATATATTCCACTGAAGCTATACGACATCAGACGAGATCTTTCATTTAATGGTATCCAGCGAGCTACTATTTCTAGATTGCTCGAATACGCGATGCTCTGAGGAATAATAATGGATTAAATTATCATGAAATATTGATTCCATTGATGGCAGATGATCGTTACTTCAGTGAATCCGGCCAGGGCTCGAGCAGCCAAGAACAAATACAAATGAGTGTGTAAACCAACAGGTTGTAATATAGTCATTAGACCAGATAGCAGCGTTGCAGCTCCGTAGGTCACTGATCCTCCAAATTTTGTGGCCAAATATCCTCCCACAGCGCAGAAAAGGTATCCGTACGAGTACATGCTGATGATAAGAGCGACCTTTTTCGAATCCCAGTTATATTCTGGCTGAAATTTGAAGCAAATACTGATTTGAGGTATAACTACCAGTGAACTGGTAGTGTGTACTCACCAGAATGGCGATGGTTTCATTACCCTTGGTGATAGTTTTTTTGGATGTCATCTCCACCACAGCGATACTCAAGTTACCCTTCAACGTGTGCATGTTGACACATCCGAGAAATAGAAGAATCGTCAGCAAGAATCTCTTGGAAAACCATAATGAAGGTGGCTTTGTGATTGGCTCTGGTTTACTTTAATTTAACATTCGGATTTCACCTCAATCTTTTCGTCTTCGCATAGTAATCTTAGCATGCTGGATCAATTAATGGTATTGTTACCTTTTGTTATTTTTTTCTATAAGAGTCTCGATGACGTCTTGGCCATCCGTATCCTCTGCTTTCACCCCGTAATTCGTTGACATCTTATTTTCAATCGCAGCAGAGTGAATAGTTCAGCATCTAAATTGTCACTCGGTAACTGAAAAATCTAAGTAGGTACAAATCAATGTCCCTTATGTTTACTTTTCATTAGACTAACACTCCGAGAAACTCGCAGAACCATTTTTTTCAAAATGGAATCCATGAAAACAATGTAACTTCGAAATTGAAAAATAACTATTTTGTAATCTTTTCGTTAAAATTCTACACTGAAAACCTTATCCGCGTAATTGTGAAAAAAATACCTTGTTAGTTCTTATCTAAAGGTATAGTTTTGGTCAGTCGTGTAATAAAAAGCTACCTAAATTTAGATTATCGCGGTAGGTAGTTGATAAATTATCGTCACCAAAGAAGTGGAATTTTTTTCAAAGAATATTATAAGAAAAAAAAATGGGTACCCTTGAAACGTATTTCACTGCTTAGCATTATATGTAAATAAAATCAATAATTGAAACATGTAGAAAAATTTTGAAGGAAATTTTTTAATTTTTCCGAAGTACGTAAATTTTACGTTGTGAATAAGGATTTTTTTGTTCAGTGGAATTCAAATGAATTTTACATTACTTCAACAATGTTCATGACTTTTTCGGAAATATTTTCTTTTTTTACAATTTTTCTGATATTTTATTAATTTTTACATCACATTTACACGATTTTCTTGACTACTTTTTTCGTACGCTTGGCATTTTTATGTTATTAAAAAAAAAGATATGTCAAATATTTACACCACTTGATAGTCTCACGTTATTTTTGGAAAATTTTCATTCATATTGAAAGATTTTTCAAAAATTTTCAACGTTTTTACGCCCTCTTCGAATGAATTTCTCAAAATATTGAAGATTTTACGATTTTAATTATCGTCGATGTACACAGCGGGCATTTACAAGCATGTAGTTTATCGTGAAATCGCAATTATTCTTCGTTTGATTGTTCACTGGTCTTGCTAGGACTGTAATTAGCCCATGATCGCTGCTTTCCAGATCCGAATATTAGATAAAGTAGTCCAATAACAAAGCATATGCAGCTCAAAACTATGAAGCAAATATTCCATTGTTGAACATCCTGGAAAAACAAAGTGATAAAATTGTGGTTCAATGTTGTTCGTGGCTCATGTTTTTTTTACGTACATGTGATGTGACAATGAATCCAACCAATATTGGAATAACTATACCGGAACAGGCAAAAAACAAGGAAGCTATAGAGTTCAAAAATGAGGCGTATTTTGGTGTGAGGTCGAGGAACAGAACTCTGAAATTGGAGATGACTGGTTAATGGATTTGTTTGCAGAATTATTTTTTTGCATGTACATACAAATATTTGTATTCTCTCACTAGACTTACAGTATGCTTGTAAACGCGAAGGTACTGGAAAATTGTTTTAAATGATTGGACTTACGTTTGTAACTGAAAGAAGCCCATGTGATCTTAAGTAATCGCTCACACATCCGCTAAGTGGAGCAGAAACTATTGCAATAAATTGTGGAATCATAGAAATGAAGCCAATTTTTTTGATATCCATGTTGTTGGTATCTAGAATTACGTCATTTAAGGGTCGTAAACTACTTAACGATGAAATAAAATTAATCTAATCGTTTCAATAATAATCAGTATGAAGGTACCTTTGATATACTGCGGTATAAACATAAATGTAAAAGTATGATCACATCCCATTGCAAATTTTGCTAAGCAAGCTACCCAAAATGGCATGCAGGTCAAAATGTTTTTCCATGGATAAACTAACTGTACGAATCAACTGTCATTATACGTCATTTAAATTTGAATTAAATTACTGAACCCTTTTTTCATATATTATGTGATTGATTTACTTTAGTGTTATCGTAATCACAGTTGACTTTATCTTTGATGTATGTTTTTTCCTCTTCACTCATTCGTTTATCATCTGAAGGATCGTTTTTCACCACAAGTAACCATATCAGGTACCATACGAATGAAGCTATTCCTACGTACTCGTACATATATTGTGATTGATTTGCGTTACTACCCATCATAGTCTTTTTGATGTACACGTATTTTGATTTTGTAACTCACCACTGGCATAGAAAAGTACTTCCCAATTCCAAGTGTTCAGTATCCATCCGGATATAATAAAAGACATGCCGGATCCAAGATTCGCCCCGATGATGCTGAATGATACAAACTTGGCTCGTTCATCAGGAGGGGCCCAGCGTGAGAAGATTTGCGTGACGCTGGCATATGAGAATGTCTGATGTGTGAAATAATTTATTGATTTAGGTTCGCCTGTTGTTTTTTTTTACCACGAAGATTATCGAATACTTACCTCAAAAGCCCCAAGAATCACGTTAGTTATAAAGAATAGATTAAAATTGAGGTATAAAAAGATGGGACTGAAGAAAGTGACAAGTGAAGTGACGAGAATTCCAATGCCATAAATTGTGCTACCTCCAAATTTTCCTGAAAGAATACCTCCGATAGGGCTGAACAATCTACCGTAGGAGAAGCTGCTCAATATGAGACTTTTCTGTTGCGGGCCCCAGTCGAAACCTGCTTTCTGATGTAAAACAGATTCGATGTTGTGTTTAATTGTATTTTCAAAAGTCATCAAACACTGATAATGAGAATAATGCAGTTGAAAATTACTCACCTTTTGTATGGTACCATTTTCAAGTATGATATTTTTCACTGTCGTCATCTCTACTACAGCCATACCTAAATTTGAATGCAAGTAAAACATATTCGCGTACCCGATAAATACCATCATTACGATTATGAACCTTTTAGGGATCTTGATGCATTGTGGGAATATCATTTTCATGCAGTGTTGATGATTTTACACTTTTATAACACGATTTGAACTCGACACCATGCCACACTCACATTTTATCAAAGAATGATTCATTTAATAATGCTGAATTCATGTAATACGAATGCAATGGATTATATAACGACCATAAAAAATTTGTGAGAGATAATGGTTTATGATAATAAATGTATATGGTATACTTCAAATTAAACCTTCTTGAGTTTGTGTGTGTTGGGTTGCGTTGGCATTCCTGGCTGGTTTGTTTTAGAGCTAAGCCAGCATTGAACTTTTTTATTGAATTGATTTAATGTATCGAAACAGAATAAATTAATTATAATTTAAACACGTGGCACACAGAATCTTTCGATTTTAATGAGATTGCACTCCATCTTCTTCGATTTGCTGATTAACTTTTTTATCGGGTGTGTAATTGGCCCACGAACGAAGTTTACCAGATCCAAATTTCAGGTAAATCAATCCAGAGGTCAGATATATGCAGCTTAATGTAATAAAACAGATATTCCATTGGAAGATGCTCTGAAAAAAAATCAGTGAAATAAGGTACTCGATATGAATCACAAAATCAGTTCAGCTGATGTTAATGTATCTTGATGACTCACGTGAGAAGTGACAACGAAGCTTACGAGCACAGGGGTAATGATACCCGAACTGGTAAAGAATATATTCGCAATAGAGTTCAAAAACGAGGCGTATTTCGGAGCAAGGTCAAGAAACAGTACTCTGGAATCGATTAAAAGTCAAAGTCAAAATCATGAATGGATTTGAGTGTACTTTTCTGTGGAAAATGTCTCTTTACAGTATGTCTGTCATGGCGAACGTGCTGAAGAACTGGAATAATGATATGGCGACCATGTTTGCGATGAAATTAGGCCATACAGCGACTATCACGTATACTATGAATCCGGTAAATAAACCGATGCTGGTGTAGAGTTTGTGAACCTGAAAATCACCAAAATTGAGCTCGACTGCTGAAAATTAATCAACGAAGATAAAGAAGCTTCTCTAACATTGGTGATTGATAAGATTTTATGAGATTTGATGTAATCCCCAAGAAAACCATTGAGAGGTGTTGAGATGATGGCGCAGATTTGAGGAATTGTGGCTAGGTATCCTATTTGTTTGATGTCTATGTCGTTGGTATCTGAAATGAAACAGTGTTGCTAGTAAAATCGATATCGGTTGTGCTGCCTTGATATGTGGCATGTGACTTCCCACCTCTTATATATTGTGGTAAATAGATAGCTGTGAAAGTGTAACCACATCCGACAGAAAATTTGGCCAAACAAGCGACCCAGAATGGCATACAAGTCAAAATACGTTTCCATGGGTACACTAGCTGGAATAATTTTGATTTTGTTAATTGGGATTCAACTTGTTACTGGGTTAGAGCCCAATATTTTTGTACCAACTTTTTCTCCACTATAGTTGCAGTCTACTTTCTCTTGAATATACCGTCGTTCAGTCTCACTTATGTATTTATCCTCAGAAGGATCGTTCTTGACCACGAAGAACCAAATCCAGAACCAAATGAAAGAAGCTGTTCCTGCAATATTACTTTTTATAATATTTTCAGCAATATAAATTAATTCTGTAGGGTGTACACCACTTACCACTGTAATAGAATAACTTCTCCCATCCCAAATTCTTTAAAATCCATCCAGAAACCATAAATGATACGACAGATCCCAGGTACATACCAATAATGCTGAATGAAACGAATTTGGTACGTTCATTAGGAGGAGCCCAACGTGAAAAAAGCTGAGTGACGCTTGCATAAGAGAAAGCCTATTTGTGACATGGCATTCTGATCGTTTTTAATGTTATTAGCTCTCAGAATATCTGTAAGAAGTTGTAAAAGCAAAAGGAGTTCATCAAGTACCTACCTCAAAAGCTCCAAGAATTATGTTGGTTACAACGAATAAATTGAAATGAGTGTATAAGAAAATGGGACTGAAGAAGGTCACCGAGGCTGTAACTAGGATTCCAATACCATAAATTGTACTTCCTCCGAATTTTCCCGACAGTAGTCCTCCTATGGGGCTCAACAGCCTGCCGTATGAGAAAGTACTCAAAATGATTCCTTTCTCTTTGGAACTCCAGTTGAAGACTGCTTTCTGCAAATGTGTGGAAGAAGTTGCCATTGTCAAAGTGAAGGATATTTCAAGAGCCAAGTGAGAAATCACTAACCAGTTGTGTTGTGCCATTATCTAGAGTGATGTTCTTCAGTGTGGTCATCTCGACGACAGCCATGCCCAAATTTGTATGTAAATAGAACATGTTCAGGTACCCGATAAATACCATTAACACAATTATATATCTTTTAGGAAACCAAGCTCCGGAAGATTTCACTTCCATTTTGAGTACTTTCTCACAAAAACACTTTATATCAGCACAATACCTTCACTACGAGTATACTGTTCGTATTTGTGTTTTATTATTAGGTCGATTCGTGAAGTGCTTGCTTTCGAATTAATCAATTTATGACTATTGATAAGAATGTTGGCTCGTTGAATTATAGGTAATCTCCTTGATAATACTAATAGATATCTAGTTGGTGTTGTTGTTGAACTCTTGCGTGAAATTTATGTGTGATCGGCGTATAAAAAGGTACATAAGTTTCGTTATATTAGTGCTAGATAAATGTAGACCAATCACGAATTAATTAACTTTATTAAAATATCGATATAATTGGTCGAAAGATTAATGAAGTAGTATAAAGTTAATTTTTAATTTCACATTCCGCAACATTCTTTCGGATTTTCAACTGGTCGTACGCGTTTTCCAGTGTAGTTGGCCCATGGCTGCAGGTCCCCAGAACCGTAATGCAGGAATATCAAACCCACCAGTAAATTGATACCGCCGAATATGGCGAAACAAATATCCCATTGTTCTTTACTCTGTAAAAAACGAAATGTTACTTCAAAAACGTATGAATTAAAATTTACATATGTGATATATTTTATTTTAGATCGAGATCGATTTACGTGAGAAGTCACTATGAATCCCACAAGTGCAGGAGTTACGATCCCAGATGAGGTGAACAAAACATTCGAGATGGAGTTGAGAAAGGCTGCGTATTTCGGGGCCAAATCGAGAACTAGAACTCTGAAAATGAAAATGGGTAAGTCAGGTGTTGATATTGCTTTTGAAGATTATATTACGATGCTCGATAAGCAGAAAGACATGGTCTAGAGCAGCAAATTTCACAAGAGAAAAAGAGAGAAAAATATGTTGATGCACTTGGTGGAAAAGGTTATTCGAGAATGCAAATCTAGCCAAGATAACGCATAAAAATCATTGTAAATGTGAAAAAGTTGTCAAGAAGTCTTTGGAAATGTTGCAAAAATTCTGAAACATTTGTAAAATGTTTTGAAAGCTGTTTAAATTTTCACGAAACGTTATAAAAGCGATGAAAAAATTATCAAGAATGTCTGAAAGGTTGTAAAAATTGTTGAAAATAACATGAAAATCATTGAAAATGTTGCAAAAGTTATGAAAACGCCGTTAAAAAGTTTGTAATATTGTGAAAATAAGCTAACTTCTAGAGTTGAAAAACGATAAATGTATTGGAAAGATGTAGTACTTACTGCACATCCACTGTAACAAAAGTACTGAAGAATTGGAACGTTGATATGCAAACCATGCTGACCAAGAAACTGGGCCATTGCCCTGGGATAAGGAAAACCACAAAGGCAATGAAACAGCCAAGACTCATGTTCAGCTTGTGTAGCTAAAAGTGTGCCAAGATTTTGATTAATTCATTAGGCTGTGTTTGGGGAATGATCACAAAGTATTGAAAGATTTCATACGGACATTTGTCACTGATAGGATCTTGTTTGATCTGATGTAATCAGACATGTATCCACTCAAAGGCATCGATATTATTGAGCAGATCTGTGGTATAGTCGATATGTATCCTATTTTCTTGATGTCTATGTCATTCGTATCTGCCATACAGAAGAATCACTCTTTGTATTTGTTGGAAATATCCAAATGGAATGAGCATTTTGATTAGGAAGTCATGTACCTTTGATGTATTGAGGTAGATACAAAGTGGTGAAGGTAATTCCACATCCAAATGAGAATTTAGCTAAGCAGCCTGCCCAGAAAGGCATACAAGTCAGGATTTCTTTCATTGGATAGACTAGCTGTAAAATGAAAGACTTGAGTGTTTTATGGAAATGTATGCAGGGTGTTTCATAGCTGATGTAGGCAACCAATCCTGAGTATAAGTTTGTATTATTTGCCAAATTCCAAAGATAGGCAAACAGACAGACTTTTACTCTGGATAGGTTGCCTATTTATCTGATGAAAGGAAGGATGTTAGCTGTAAAACACTCTGTATAAGTAGTCATTTGTAGTGTGAAGTTAATTGGGTGTGATGTGATTACCTTTTCATTTGCCGACACACTGTTTAGAGTTTCTTTGATGTAGGCACGTTCTGCCTCACTTATATGTTTATCATCTTCCGGATCATTATTTACAACCAGAAGCCAAATGCCGTACCACGCCAAAGTGGCACCTCCTGTTACAAATTCCAATTCAATGTTTTATCAATAAAGACGAATGAAAGTTGGTTGATTCTGTTTTTCTTACCACTGATATAGAAAAGCCAAGGCCATGCCCATTGATTCAGCATCCATCCGGCTATAAGGAAAGCTATGATGTTACCCATGTATAAGCCAATCACACTGAATGACACGAACTTGGAACGTTCATCAGGTGGTGCCCATCTGGACCAGAGTTGTGATATGCTGGCATACTGGAATGCCTTTTGAAATGTGTTTTTTTAAAAAGTGGTTGGCATTATGATTGTGTGATTGATTCATTTTTAAAAAGTGATTGAACTTTGGAGAGATTACCTCGAATACACCCAGAATCACATTCGTGATTACAAACAAGCTGAAGCTGTTGTAAAGTAAAAATGGCGTGCTGAGTGTTACCACCGCTGTGACCAAAATGGATACTCCGAATAAGGTAGCTCCTCCTATTCGTCCAGCTAAGATACCACCGATAGGGCCCAATAAACGACCGTATGAGAATGTACTTAGCACTACTCCTTTCTCTTTGGAATTCCATTTGAATTCTGGTTCCTGTATCGTGATGGATTATGTAAAATTGATATTACTGAAGATCTCTGATAACGAATAAGTAATGTAGAAATTTGGCACTTACCAATGCTACGTTACCATCCGCATTTGTGATATTTTTCGGCGATGTCATCTCGACTACGGCCATCGCCATGTTCGTATGCAAATAGAAAATATTCCCGTAACCGAAAAACACCATCGCCACGATGACGAATCTTTTTGGAATTCGATTTTTATATTTCGTGAAATTTTGATAAATCTTCTTCGTCGATGGTAGTGGTACTTTAAAACGATGCAACATTTTGAACACGTTTCGATTCCGGAGTCTCGAATGAAATGTTAACAAACGTGGAAGGAATCAAAGTTGAAGATTGATTGCGAACTATTTTTCGTATAGTTTACTAGACCTTGATTTTGGAATATTTAACGAAGGGGGTTAAAAATTATTTGGTTGATTTGATAGTTCGATTGGCTGGCCTTGAAAATTAGCACAATTATAATATGTAAATTGTGTTCAGTTTAATCGTAAAATCTATTGCCATTGAAACGTACGTTCATGAATTCGATGCCTACTCATTTTCAAAGTAAGTAGGGGTTGTTGTATGAGGTTAATGCTCGCGTGATTATAGACACCCTGTAATTGACTCGGATACTTTTGCAAGCCACGTAGGCTCGTGAATCGTTAATCACAAATTATTAGATGCGGTGTTTGTAAATTGGCAAGTAGACTTTGGTTTTCGTGAATATTTTTTATCCATTCGTATTCCTTATAATTTTGAAATTATGTTCTGAAAAATTTAAGTTTGTTCGATTCGATTACATGGTAAGGAAGTGTAGGATGTTTCTTTGTTTCAATTCGTATTCTTATGCATTCCGGTATTTATTATTATTAGATATTAATGATGGAGAACAGTCTTAGTAGCATTATTAATTCATTGATAGTTCGTGCTTCAATTTGACTGAATACTTAGAGTTCTATGATCAAATATCGATTCTAGATGACCTTAGGATGATGACATTGATGATTGATGGCCTTGAAGCGACGTAAAAGTTTGTAAAATATCGAAAAAATACTTATCATTGGATGGAATGAACAATTATTTTGATTGCAACGAAGAAATTATCGAATAATGGAATATTTGTTTGTAATCAACTGCACTAATTTGTATCGACCTATTTCAGGAATTTGAAAATTTTGAAACCCATTGGCAAAGCGAGAGGTTCAAGCTTGAGATCCAAAATTTTTTCCACGGGTTTTTCACACTACCTCACAACTTTTTTCGAACCCCCTCCAACTTTCCAAAAAAGCCAAATTCATGATTCATGAATCATGATTAACCCTTTCAGTCATGAATTATGGGTATGCATGAGAATTTTTTAAAATAAATTTCCTGATCAAGCTCATTTTTAGAAAATTTTTGAGACCGATCCGGCTCCAATCCGTCCATTAGGTCCGGAGTTACGACGTGTACATTGTATTGTACATTGTGACTAAAAAAATTCATATATGAAATTCAAAATTTTTTCTCCCCTCCTAAACATGAAAATTTTTGGAAAAAATAGTAGGTTTTGACTTTACCTTCAAGAAGATATCATTGGTTTTGCGAAATCTCGTTTGTATGACTCAGCAAAAATAGTTTTTCATCAAAAACTTACAAATTACGCGTTAAAATTTCCCCCTCCCCTGCTATGCATGTTATATTTTTTAAAATTTGTTGAAACGTGGGTTCTTCAGGATGGTACGACTAATATTGCAGCATCTAATTCGTATGACTCAGAAAAAAAACACATTCATCGTCAAAAACTCACAAATTTCATGCAGGAAATTTTTTTTTCCCCTCCTACGCATTGAAAATTGCCAAACATATTCCTAGATATAGGTTTTGAGTTGGTCTTCAAGGGGGTACCATTGGTATTAAGGCCCTTCATTCGTATGACTCAGCAATAATAATCTACAATATCAGATATTTACTCCATTAAGTCACAATGTTCAATATATTGTACCTACATACTTTTCTCGAATGATGGTTGGTCACCAGAGATAAGTAGGATGCCCGAGAGTGGTTTATAGTCTTTTGGTAGGTATGTAGATCAGAGAAAAAAATACGATGCCCGAGAGTGGTTTATAGTCTTTTGGTAGGTATGTAGATCAGAGAAAAAAATACGAGCGATTTTTATCATTCTCTCGAGCTGATCAGCTGATCAACAAAAATGGCGTCTCATGATTTTTTAGATTTTGATTAACATGAAATTTATTACCTCATTTGCTTGAGGCTGAGATGAGGGAATACTTATTACAACCCACTCTTCTAGTTGAAAAAAAAAACGCTCTCTCCAATGCGCTATTCACTTTCGCTCTAACTCAACTTGGTAAAACTCTGGAAGCGCTCAAAGTTCGTGTACATTATTTTATACGCGGTGACCGAAAGGGTTAATTTCATGAAGGAATAAATAGCACAAAGAACGAACGATGTATTAGAGAAAAATCAAGTCAAACGAAGTAATCCCGAACCTATTCGAACAGTTCCGAAAACGTTATGACCATGAGAACGAAAATTGCCATGTTCAAAACTGCGTTACACCTTATCGGCAACTCTGCGTACTAAATTATATATTTCGTTCGTTGCATCTTGCATTCCTAATTTCCAAGTCGATGACTAATTTCTAGCTCTAGTCTTATCGCGTTTACATTTCCAAAGTAATCCCGCGTTCAATGTGAACATGTGAACTGAACGTCGTCAACTTTTCAATAATTCAGTATGAATGTGAAATTATTTTATCGAAATTAATCGAGACCTAAAGAATTGTGTAGTAGGTAATATTGAATGTTTTTTTTTTTTTTAATAGTGCTCGTCTTGTACAAAAAATGAAGTGTTTCGTTGAAACTGCTGTCTGTCGGTGGTTCGATTGTTTCAATGGGATGAATTCTGAAGTTCACAATACGATACCAGTTACAAGATGTTACATAGCCTATGAAGATTGATGATCGATTTATACTTCAAAGGTTAGTGAAAATTCTATCTTATCGGTGGATTTTTCTTCTTTTTCGTTGCATTTTTGTATCCAAAATTGTACGTATTATTTGCGTAATATCTATTTTACTTGAATGAATCGGTTATGTAAATATTTCTATTTTATTAGTGGAAATTTTTACTGGTGTTACGTAATTCGCCATTTTATTTTCAAAAGATCCACAATGAATCCGTTCGATTGCGTTTAAATTAATTAGGTACTTATGTAAATATACGATTATCACGAAAAAATAAATATCTGTCTCAAAAATTCAGCCAATTCACTTCGTCCTGCGATGTATTTCGAATCGAATGCACCTTGCTCGATCAAACGCTAATATTTTTCATCCCTGATTCAGCCGTATGCTACGTTACTGTGGTGTTTCTTCGAAACGAACATTTTTTCAGCACGTTGTCGATAAAATATCGGAAATAATCGTCGACTATTTTCATCGCTTCGTCGCAAACGTCGATTGGATAACAAATCATAGGTATTATGTTACGAGTGAAACGTTCCTTGACCATCGACAATAACGAAGCGTCGATTTTCTTCTTTATTCTATCGTCCGTTGGTAATAATTCGACCTGAAATTTAATTTTTAGTTTGAGTTGAGCTCAAAATTAGCTAAGTATATTCGGTTTCTTACTTCGATATCGTTGTTGTTACTTATTTGAAATTCGCATGTGTTATTCCCCTGGGTATTATTGGGGTTGATCACTGCTAACTTTATGGAAGTAAAATTACCACGGAAATTAATGGCAACCGGTGCGCCTGGTTTGGTTTCGATGTGTTTAATTGGTATAGCGTTTATTTTATGATCGATCTGTAACATTGGTTTAGTGAATTATTTTCAATAGCAAAGGGCATAGCCGGTTAAGAATGGTGTTTTGGCCTTGGAAACAGATTTCGACCATTTTTGCTCCAAAAGGTCAATCATAGTAAGAAAAAATTTTGAACCCCTAGGTCAATTATTTCAGAGGGGCAAAAATGTGTTTTTAGTATTAATTTTCCCGTTTTTTTTCAAATGCAG
>FIZU01044080.1:0-31760 GCA_900064475.1 Pseudococcus longispinus
AAAAAATGGACACTTTTTTAGGATTGACCCCAGCCATTAGACATATCCATGTCAAAATGATAGAAGATGATATGTTGTGAGTTTAATGATGTAATCTAAAGGATTCTCTTGGATATGAGAAGGAAATAAATTGATTTGGAGCTTGGAAAAATTATTGTAATTTACTTAATCAATTTCCAAACGAACCAATAATGGAAATTCTTCAAAAAAGAGCATTTGAAAATCAAAAATTACTCATTTTTTTCAGTATAGGTTGTAATATTGTAGTCGATACAAGGAGAGTGATGAATGACGAAATGCACCGAGCTGATAGGAGATTGGATCAGCTTAATGCATTTCGAGATAACTGCTTCGCATTTGATCTATGTTCGTGTTACGTGTGTGTTTTGTGTTACGTGTTATATTTATCTAATTAATGCGCGGGTGTCGTAGTTATTCTTATTTGGTCGCGATTTATACCGATATGTTTGCCTAAAAGGCCGTATAGCTTACGGCTATGGGTTCGGGGGGAACAAGGGAGTATTGAATTATCATTAAGTCAATTCGATGATGAAGCATCCCGATTAAGGGAACCTTATTCAATGCTCAGGTCGAATAAGAAATAGCTTAAAAAGCTGTTGCTTGTGGCGTAAGCTCACAAGGTACAAGTTGAACGTTTGTAAAGTAAACAAGATGTTCTGACAGTTTTAAATATTCATCAATTCATAAAAATTACGAAAAAAAGGTTCATAAAAGATCAAAATTTGGTTTTGTCGAACTGTATAAGTATAAGATGATGTTTTCATTTGGGGGTCTTCAAGTTTGTAGGAAAGGTTCCAACAAGCGTATTTTCCCATCGTGGTGTTCGAAAACTCGGTTATTCTCGAGTACGATTCAGAAAATGTCTAGCATACATATTCATAAACATCGAGTCGTTTTGAATTATCGGTGTGACCGACCGGTATAGCGACGACACGGTCGTGCGACTACTCCGGGACAACGTCGACTACACCGATGACTGTGTCGTGGCCATAGCTGTTCCGTCGTGGTCGATTCGCGTAGGAAAAAAACCACCAGAAGGAGATAACCGGCACCGAGGAAGAAAACGAAAAAGAGACAGACGTTATATTAATGAAAATTTACGCTCTGTAAAATTATGTGCTTACGGTTCTACGGCGGCGCGAGATAACTGGTCAGTTGTTGTTCAATTAGAGACACCAATGAGTTTAAGTTGCCCTTTACTTCTCGGTGTGTAGGTTTGCGCTGTTATTGCCCCTTCTTTCGTGTTATAGATAAATTCACCGTATATACGTAAAAATATAGTATTCACGGAGCATTGCGGAAAATCACGTGCGATGTGGAATGAATGAGGAGGAAGTAGGAGTAGATGGAGTGGAGACCACGACCGAAGGAATTTAGCGGCGTGGTGTATGTAGAACACGACTCCGAATAAGACGAAGACCCCGGCACTATGGTGTAATTTCAAGAAACGAAACATACGTATACGTAATTTTATTACCTTCTTTGCTGGCTTTTGTAATATAATTTTTATAGAACGATTTCGTTCCGTTTGAGTGACGGCGATGACGACGTAGATGGCGGTGACACATTTGACGATGTAGTACGTATATACGATAATCCGAGAGAGAAAAGTTTCGCCGAGTTGGATTGGCATTTTGGCTCGAAGAAAAGGGGAGATACCTGAAGAAAAGAATGGCTCGAGAGAAGGGTAAATACTTTGGAAGGAAGTTTGTTCGATTAATCGCGAATGGAAAGCTTGGCGAAATGAAATCGGTATTGTAAATACATACAAGACCGGCGACGATTGTTACGTAAAGACAAGAAGAAACGAAGCTACGAAGCTATAGGGAGATGTGCAGCACGTCGAATGATTCACGGGGAACTTTTAATGGTCGTGTATAGTGGAAAAGTTTCTTCCAGTACGTCGTGTCTATGTTATTCGGCTAAATAGTCATCAAGAGAATACGTAAGCAGGGTTGTGTGTGTGTATACGAAAAGCTAGCAGAAACCGAAGAGGTAGGTATAAGCTGCAGCAAGCAAGCACAGAGAGGCAAGAACGAGGTAGCAAGACCGGGTGTCTGTGGCACGAGGGATGTGTGCTGTCGAGAGAGAGACCGTGTATGTGTGTGCTGTTTCGTGACAGCACCGATGGAAAGAGAAGAGAGAGATAGACACGAGCCAGGAAAATACAAAACGCACAGGAAAAACTGTTGCATTGACGGAAGCAGGCAGGGCGAAGGGTGTCGGTCGGGTTTTTCGGATAGAAAAGGCAACGCGACGCGAATTGGAAAATCAATATATTCCAGCTAAACATTTTCTCGTCTCTTGGTTGGTAACTACGCCCGCGAATGTGGTGTTTTTTTTTTTGCTTTGCTGAGGTAAAGGCGTTGGTGCGATAGTTTCGAGCAAGATGTTCACGTCGAAGATAAATTCTCGGTCGTCGATTGTGCTCGACACAGATGGGTGAAAGATACCCCTACGATGTGCCAAAGACGATACCGCACAGAAGAAAATGAATGACGAATTCGACATCACATGTGATGGTTTTTTTCCACCACGTTCGATTTTTCTCCTCTCCTTGGTGCTTTTCCTGCTCCTCGTTCAAAGACAATGTAGAAAATGTAATTTTACTCGTGCTGGGAGTTTCGCTCCGAGTAGGATATTATAAAGCGAAAGAACGTTGATTTGCTTTGCAAGTTTTCTGCTTCTTCTTTTTTTTACGCCCAGCTTTCTCGAATTTTACACACGAACGAACGAGATGCTGACAAAGAAATTGCATACAGTTTGGTGTTCTTCGCCTCAATCCCTCGGTTCTTCGTAATCCTTGCCCCGATTCTATCGTCTAGATTAAATTATTCGTATTCGCGATTGGTTATAAAGGTGATGTATATGGTAACGGAATTGGAAGCGTATAGTCGTCGTTAAATATATACACGAGAGATAGTATATTATATTTATATACTTTGGTGTAACGCGAACTATACGCAGACGAGCGAGGGTATCTTTTTGATAAATTAGATCATTTAGATTTCAGCTCGCTCTATGTACCGAATAGTATTTTGATGGAAAGCACGTGGGCGTGGTTGGAGTGCTTTTATTGAGCTTGTTGGAAATGCGGAAGTCATGTTTTCCATTAACGGTTGGCGAAATTTATCACAAATTATGGGAGCTTTATTGTATAAACGAAAGACGATATTCGCATATTGATTCGGTGGGCGGCGGTGACGTCGGCCACGATGAAGATTTCGCAGCGAGAGAAAAATTGATGAGATTTTTATCGCCTGAGATAGACCGTAGGAGGTTTAAGGATGATACTATCGGTATACAAGGTGAAAGGATTCAGCGATGGTGAACGAACAAGGGAAGGGTATCATAGCGAATAAGCTGCAATTCTTGAATTTTTATACATTCCCTTGGAAATTGGTTTTTTATTGGAGGAGGTTGCGGTATATAAATGGGTGTTTTTTTTTTTAAAGAAAGCCAAAACGATATAAAGATAGGGTCTCTCTGAGATGGACTAGGGATGCTGATGCCTTTAGCGTTATGGAATGTTTGGTGTGTTTAGTTGTCTTATCGTGCACCTAGCGAAAAGAAATTTAATAAGGTATTCACCATGATGAGTTTATGGAAGCAAAGGGTGCTGTAAAAAGCCCTCCTAGGTTTCGATATAAAGGCTAGGTGGTGAAATTGAAAGTAGTCGTTGGGTATGATGAGAATTAAGTTATGTGGTGAGGTTGGTTTATGTCTATGCATTTTTATACCATTTGTAATTTGAAAGGGGATGTATAATTTGTGAAAAATGAGGGGTTCTAAAAGTGTCGTGGTTTTTTTTTGTGGATGTGATGAAATATTTTTAATAACTGTTTTACCCCCTCCCCATCTCACTCGAATTATTATCCAGTTTTTTTTACAAAAAAGTTTGGTAAAATGTTCAGTGTGGCAGACGAGTTTGAAATATTTTATATACTTGATTGAATTTTTCGTTTGTTTCATGGTTCAAGAATACTTTAATGGTAAGAAATCTAAAAAAATGAGCTTCGTATACAGATGATATTTCATTTTTGAATCATTTCGCTTATTTTCTGAATTTGTAGTTTTGTTGGTCATGTTTTTTTTTTAGAAAAATATGGATGAGTATTTTTGCAGTGAGCGGGAGAAAAAGTTGGCTCAAAATTTGAATCTACAAAAAACTTATCCCAGGAATTAGCGAATGTTAGGGACTCGTAGGGAGAAAATTTTTTTAAGAAAATGAAAGTGGTGAAATAGGAAAATTACGAATTTTATGATTAGGCTTATACGAACTTGTGTTGAAATCAGAGAACAAAATGATGAGTAGAAATAGTTCGAAAAATTTTTAAAAATCCATTTCGTAGTTTATGATTGAAAAATGAAGGAAAAACAATTATACGAGTATATTTCATGACTTGAAAACTTGTTATTAATTTTTTTATAAATTGAAAAAAAAATTACTTTGAAAGTTTTTACTTACTGATCATGATCTTAGGAAGAATGGAAGCTGAATTTACTGAGAAGCCCTGTAAAATAGTCATGATTTTGGTGTAGATTGGAAAACGTAAATGGATTAAAATATTTCTTGAGTGTTTTCTCTCCCCTCCCCCCGCGCTGCTCAATTCACAACTAAAATTAAGTTTCCAATTGAAAAATTTGAAACTCAGGGAAAAAGTTGAACTTGAATGAGAAAATATAGCACCTATTGATTTTTTTCTAGAATAGCCTCATCATCATTACCTCCCTCCTACACCCCCACCCCAAGTTAAATAATTTTGTTTTGCTCCTACCATCTACCAGGCCAGTACCTAATTTTTTGTAGTCAGGGCAAATGTGATTATAACCAGTGCATAAAAATTGAGTGAAATTAATGAAAAAATGAAAAAAAAATTAAAGGAATCTTCAAAAACATAGGAAAGGAATAATGTCTTTCGATGTTAAACCGAAGCTTGGCTGAATTTGTTTTTTAAATTTCTTTCGAAAATCAAAAATTGACCACTTTTGGACATTTGATGATACAAGAAAATTACGAATAAAAAAAAGGAAAAAATTGTTGTGATTTAAAAATATGTTAAAAAGAGGGGAAATTTGCAAATTTTCCCCAACCAAGGCAAAGCATAACGCCAACTAGCTTATTGCCCTGGTGCTGAATACAGGTTTGCTACCAATTCAAATTTTTTAAATTTTTTGATGGAGGATTACCACAGGTTCTCCTTGCTCGAGTATTTTATCTGTATTTAGTTCTTCGATTTTTCAATTTGTTTTCATTTATTAATTTTATATTTCTTTTTTTGCTTACAGAATCATTTTGAAGTTCAAGATCCAACTAGGCAACTATTTCCAATGGTGAGTTTCATTTTTTTGATTACTTTATTAAATCTGTCTTAGGTACATATTTTTTGCAATTTTTTGCAATTTTTTGAGATTGTGAAATTCCGTAATTTATTTGTTAAAATGTGTCAGATCCTGTGAAAATTGAAAGAAATTTTGATAAAATTTTATTGATTAGGTAGATCAAAGTAAATTTATGTTTTATCGAGGTACTACATAAATCTAAATGAAACTTTATAAGGTGTGGCCCACATAGAATTGAAAATGGGGGAAAAATTTGATTACAAAAATCTAGAGAACTAAGTCTCTTAGACCCCTCCCCCTCCACCGTTCAAAGAGTCGTACACAGTGTTATCATATCTCGTGAGATTTCTAAAAGTCAAATTTTGAAACAATCTAAATTTTTTCAAATTCTAAAGTCATCTGACCACTTCATAAAATTTTTCAAAATTGAAAAGGTCAGAATTTCTGGAATTTTCTAAATCCAAAAAATCGTTTGAAATCTGGAAAATTTTTCAAGTCCAGAAGATCTAGAATAGCCTGACAAAATGTCTGAAAGTCAGTATGATCTGCTGATCTCTAAAATTTTCCAAGTCCAAAAAGTCTAAAATGGTTATTTGGCAAAATGTCTAAAAGTCAGCATTATTTCTGAAATTTTCCAAGTTCAAAAAGTCAGTGAAAATCTGAAAATTTTCCCAAATCCGAAAATGTCAGCATATCCAATGCTAAAATTAATCGCTCTTAGCAGAAAGAGCCTTTCAAGGCGTACAATTTTGATTCTTAGCCTTTTCTTTTTGGTAGAACCCTTAGTTTGGCCAGAAATTCCATGTTAATGTGAAATTTAACCCCTAATCAAAATCAATGATTTTGAAAATGAAAAAAATTCCCATAAACGTGGATTTTCTGACTAAACTAAAGATCCCACAAAAAAAATGCTAAGAATAAAAATTAAAGAGCTTGAAATTCTCTTCCTGCTTTAATCGATTAATTTTTTTCTAGAAGGCTTAATTTTCGAAATTTCTGCAGTCAAATATTTTTTTTTCATTTTCAAAACCATCGACCTTCTATGTGGGTCACCCTATCGACTAATCGATCGAATTTGAGAGAGGGTAGAGTATCGAAATTAAACTAGGTAGAAATTGAGGAAATATCTCGTAACGTGTTTGATATTCGAAAAAAATTCACGACCACACAAAAGCCCAACTTCAAAAGGTTCCAGTTCCTTTTTTGTTTTGGTCAAAGGTATAAAAAAAACTTCCAAACTTATACGTGTATTACCATATTAGGTACGTAAACGTATTCTAAACGAAGACTCGCAGACCGAATTGTGTTCTCGGACAACACACGCACGTATAACAATATTACAAAACCCCTGACGCTTGTATAACGGGGCGATGATGCGACTAAAGAGAGAAAAAAAAGGACTACCTACCGTTTTATCTTGCGGTACAGTTACTCATCAGTTTCATCGCAGCACAATATCCTTATAGCGAGTGTACAGCACAATATAGCTATCCCTGCACGAGCATATGTCGAACTGGAAGATGGGATGGAAGCGTGTACGTATATTATAAAGAGAGGACCATTGTTGGATGACCCTCTTTGCCCGATACCTACTGTACGAATTTACGTACGTATACGCCCTCGTGAGATGTAGTATATTGACCGAGGCGAAATAGAAGCAATAAGAAGGGCTAGTCGGTGGTGTTTTTTTTCGCTTTTGGCGCTTGAAAGGTACCGGATGAAAAACAGCATCAGTGGGTGAGTGTGTTAGCATAATAATCAATCGAGTTAGCCAGCAGCCTAAAGTAATATACTTTTCAGCGAAGGGTTTGTTTTATAATAAGTACAGTGAATCATTGCGAGATGTGCAGTGCCGGTGCACGAGACTGCTGCGAGATGGTTTTTTTTCATCATCGTGATGCTGGGTCGCATTTCGTAAGTAAAGCTTCGGTTCGGTTCGGTTCGATTAAAGTACAGGAAATGAAATTTTCGATAATCGTGAATGAAAAGTTGGTCACGTGATTCGGGCCGAGGCTTTGGATCGGTGGCAAAGTACGAGTACGTCGGGGTATTAGTTGGTATTATCTCGAGACGATCGCATCACTCGGTAGGTATCTCCTTTCTCTTTGTTTCAACGTGAGGTATTAAGAGTTTTCGTCGTCGTATTTATTATAATATTGTGTAGAGCAGAGTTTGAAGACGTGTTCGGGTGGCGATGGCGGGCGGTAGAAGACGGTTCGCTTCCTCCTTTCGAATGAGCAATGATTCAGATTAATTATTGGCGCGTAAACGAGCCACCGTGCTGGGCTGCCCGCTGCCCAGAGCCCAGAGGTGTGTTAGATGATTTGTATACGACTGTGTGTTCTTAATAGGTGGCGATTGTATACCTACGTGTGCGTAGATCTTGCTACGGGTAGGATTTTGTAACCGAGCTGACGAAATGATGTTAGTGGCGAGTTGGCTTTATTGTTATACCAATTCAAAAGGGTAAATTCCGCTGTAGAACAAGGGAATGAGCTGACTGATGTGAGAAGTTTATCTGGTATCGAGAGACAAAAGCGATACGATAGATGGATCGATAAACGAGGGGGTATTTTTCATATTGTATGCGCTATCTCGTCTGATACCCGTCTTTGAAAATCGAACTGGTTTTTCGTGGCGTGAGTTTTTTCAAAGAGCGGGATTAAATTAAAAGCGCATAAATATGACGATGATAGTCGATGTCGATGCATGATACGAACAAGTTCGTATTCGTACCGCGAGTCTATACAAAGATAGAGGTATTTACATTTACGTAGTTACCTAATTATCCGGTTTAATTATAGGTTAATATTTAGTACGTCGTACCAGATGTTTGAAAGGTTATGGCGTTTTTTTTTTCTTATGCTCATTCTCGAATTACCCGAAACAGTTTATTTCCGGTGGTAATTAATTTAGAATTTCATTCATAAAAGCTGAAGTATCTATCCGGTGACGAATACGAATCGTATAGGAGGGTTTTGAAGGAGGGAGGGGGATTAACTGGATTTTAATTCCCGTTTTTTTTCCATTTCGAATTCATTTTCCACTTTTGACGATTCGATCTCGGATGAAAAAAATGATCGTGGATCGAGTACATGTGATTTTTTTGATACTTTGATCCGACCAAGTCGAGTTATTCGTGTTATTATAAGGACTGCTGTTTTTATACGTATCAACTAGTTTAATTGTACGATATACTTTCGCCGGACACCGGCCTCCTGCCGCTGGCTTCTCTCTCTCGGCTGCTGGAAATAATCAACGTTGCGTGTGTAATTTTGGCGAAGTTTAATCGTGCGCGACTGGCGATAGGTAAAGGTAAAAACAGGTATACGTTGTGGGATCATGACTATGGACCAGGAGACTGGAAATACGTGGACGATTATTCTCTGTGGATGTGTGTATTCGGAAGATAGAGATGTCGAGTGTTTTATGTGCGAGGGTGGTGCAGGGTAGAGTACGAGGTGTATTGAAAAGCGACGAGAGAGGTAGATTTGGATGCTGCCAGGGTGAGCAGGACGGATCGATGTTTTGTGCGATGACTGAGAGATGTTGCTATAGTTGCTGGCGAACGGAAGGAAGCGATGAGATTGAATTAGTAACGGGTGTAATTATAGGTTGCGAGAAATTGTATTTATTTAATTATGGAAAATACCGCGACGTAGGTACGTAATATGTGTACGAGCCGCGGATCGAATGGGTTGGTTGGGTTGCTGGTGTTTTGAGACTGTACCGAGAATGAGAGTTATTACGGTTGGGAGATGGATTATGGTATACAAAGAGTGGCGAAATGTATACGATGAGGAAGAACATTACAATGTGATGTTGTATGGTATAATAGTACGATGGATTTTAATAAGGAGATTTTTTTGGCAGGGTTTTATTTCCTCGTACTAGGTGATTCCTAAATTGAGAAAAACTCGCGTTTAGATAAATATTAATGGCAGAGTTTTATACATACGTGCTGGAAACTAGATGCTGATGATGATTAATTATGCAAATGGTTCAATAATTGCCACCGTCGAGCCAGAAAGTGTTTTAATATGGAGGTGAAAAGAAACGACGATGGAAATGTATGATGATGTATGTGTAATTTTACGAATACAGATGACGTGTTGTAAATTCAGAGTAATTATTAAATGCGATATCTTATTTGTTTCGAGTATTTTTGATCGAGTATATCTATCAATTTGTTAACTATGTGACGTGATTGAGTAATCGTGTGAAAAATTCGTTCGAAAGTTTACGACAGGCCCGTAGCTACTCGTAGCACCAGGGCCACCAGGGCATCGTAACCTTCGCCCTGGTAGAAAGAATTCACGAATTTTCTCTCTTTGCGAAATATTTTTTAATTATAACTATTTTTTACTATTTTTTAAATTCGTTTGTACGGTATTGAATGTCCAAAAATTGGCAATTTTTGACCTTCGTAGGAGAGTTTTTAGAAAATTTCGTTATGGCAACAAAAAATCATTCTTGCTTTTCTCATGGTTCTGAAAACTTTTTTAAAGTCAGTTTCTTTTTTATTTTCTGTTATTGATACCTACTGTATTGAAGCTTTCTTCAAAAACTTTACTCAATTTTCATACTTTGGGTACCTTAATTCCAACTCTATTTGGCCTGATTGAAAAAAATCTTGAGCTATGGGCCTGGTTTACGAACACCTTGCATTTTCAATAGGTAAAGAAGAGGAAATAAAAAAGTCTGATTTGTTTCGAGTACAACTTACAATATTGGCAAATTTTTCTTAATTAAAATTTTATCAAAGAACATAGTTTGGTTTTTAGAGGTAATTTGACTCTTAGCACCGATTTTGAAATTATACAGTGGAAATTGGCCCTTGTGGTCTAAAACCCTCATGACAAAATTTTTGCTTTTTTACAAACTGTGTATTTTTGAATATGGATTAGAAAAAAATGTAAGTTTATCGATTTTTGTTGAAACTGAAATATTTGATAGATATTCACTTGAAACAACTCCAGACATGATTTTTAGACCCCTAGGTCATCTCGAAGGACGCCGTGGGTTCCCAGAGCGGCGTCATTTGTATATTTTAAAAGAAAAATGGAAAAAAATGAACGAATTTGGTTTAAATGCAAGTTAATGGAAAATTTAGGTGTTATTGATGATAAATAGCAAGAAATTTTTTTGACCAGAAATGACCCATTCAAGGGGAGGAAAAATGGACAAAAAATTTTTTTGTGTGTTTTTGAGGGTGACGGACTACTATATGAAATTCTAAAAAATATATATGAGGTTGAACATCTAGACTAGGTACAGAATATACACGTTTTTCAGAATTTTACCTTTGAAAGGGGTTACCAAACCGGCTGTTGGAAATTTGAAATGTCTATTTGACCTTGAAAAAGTGGTCGAATTTTTTTTGAAAAAATTCGATTAATTTCCCTCGATATTTTCTACTATCCCTGCAAGTTTGAAAAAATTCGGTTAAAAACTGCCAAGAATAGAAATTTTTAACGAGATCCACGTTTAACCCCTTCTACCCCTCCGAAGAGGTGAGATATCGACCTAAAATTTTTTTCAGGAGGCTTTTAGACCATAAGAACCAAGCTCTGCTCTTTTAAAAAATAAATTATTTCTGCATGTTTGAAAAAATTTGGTTGAAAACTGCCAAAAATAGAAACTTAGAACGAAATTTCACGTCCTTCTCAGAGGGATTATTACGAATTTTTTATTGGAGAATTAAAGAACGTTGGAGGAAAAGGGGAAAAGTGATGTCCGGACTGAAATCGTTTGCTGATAACACTAAATAGTCCAGTGAAATTAGACAAAAATATGGCTGTTATTCGGATAAATTTCGGGAAAAGATTTTTTTCACAAAGTTGTTAGAAATGATGTTCTCGTTAACATGTATAAAATCTAGAAAATTTTGAGTGGGACTTCCCTCCCCCCCCAAAAAAAAATTCACATTTTGCCCCCAAAAGTGGTTTTTTGCGTTTATCTTTGTTTCTAATCAAGCTATTCAAAAATACTTCAGATAAAAAATGTGCAGAATTAAATTTCTCATAAAAAAGTTTATTACCAATTTTTCGGTATCATCAATAGAAAGCCCATCATTCCTGTAACTTTATGAAAAGAAATCGTTTCCCTAAATTTATCCGATCAAAATGTCTAATTTTCCTGGACTAAAAATTATCAATACATATTTGAAATTGATCTCACGGTTCTTCCAAACCAAATAAATCAAATGAGTTATTTTTGAAATATTTGTAGACACTCGTACCTACTCGTAAGATTAAATCTTCTCAAAAACGTTGTTTTAAGCACGTGGGTGGGCAAGGGAAGGGGCAAATGATTGGAAAACTGTACCGGGAAAAATGTTGATTTTACAACTAAAAATTATATTTTAAATTTCGTTTCACATTTTCAATCAAATTTATGAAACAATTACGAACCAAATTAGCGACTCAACAGTTGTAAAATTTTAAAATTTACTGATGAACGCTTTTTTTGAATCTTTTAGGGTAACAAAATTGGCAATGTGATAGTCAAAATCAACGAAGAAATAATTAATTGAAATTAATTTGTTTATATGAGAGAGAGGAAGGGGAGGGGAGCGTTTGAAGTTTCAAAATGCGTCAACCAATGACGAGAAAAACCAATGATAATAGATTTAGTTTTCTGATTTCCATTTTTATCAATTCCAACTAATCAGCTATAAATTTCCGTCTGGTTTCGCAGAATTGAAAATCATTCTATAGCAAAGTCATAATATGTCGTATGTACTTATTTATTGATTTTTCTTCGATTTTTTCGTTTATGGAAGAGAAGTGGAAAAAATTATGCGTATTTTTTATGGTGTGTCGATGAAGAATCATCTCAAATGGTCTTTTTGAGGCAAAATTGTATAAACTACACCATTTCAATTGAACTAGTCTTAAACTTTTTTCGCAAATTTTGGATGTGAAGAATTGAAATCGAAATGTTTTGAAATTAAGTCGCGTAACTTTTTTCCAATTTTCAAATAATTCCAGCAAGAGGTTTGATTTTCTAAAATTTTGGTAAATTGCGAAAAAAATCTGTAATAGTTCATCAGTCTTACATAACCCTACGCCATCGCCAAGAATTACACACACTAAAAATAATGTACCGATTTACCTCGAAACTAATATCAAAAGTCGGTCATCTAAATAAGGAAACTCTGTAAATTTCTCGGGCAATATCGATCAAATTTATGGCATTTTTTTTCGGGTTCAAAACAAGGTCATGGGATATTTCTCCGTCTACTCTTTCTCAGTTGTATACGAAACTCGTGATCGAGTACCGTATTTATTTATTCGTCTTAACCACCAAATCCCATCGATATATTTTAATCGACGACGGAAGGAAGAAATGGTCGTAAATAAGGCGTAAAAAAATATCTCCGGCCGTACCATCGAAACCCAAGTACCTCAACTATCTACGTACAACTAATAAAGTATAAAATTGACGTTTTATTTAGCAACGCAACGGATGTTATACGAGTAGGTCTACTACACAGGTGAGATTAGAACTGCACCGTGTACGTATCTATAGTTTACTATGTAGGTACTAAAATCTTATAAAAGGAGAAAAAAAAACTACACGATAAATCTGGTTTTGTCAAAGTTGCACAGCGCAGCATCCATTGGGAAACAAAAAGCGCGGGGAAATAATGTGTTGGATGTTGGTTACACAACCGGTGGAGCAAAGGGCGGTGGTTCGATTTTCTGTCTTTGTTTCTGCGTGATCTCGTACTCTCTTCTCTTACCTGGGCTCAGTTTGTGGTCCACACGGTCCACGGTGCATTGTGCGTAGATTCTGCCTCTCTTTCTAGCTCTCTGTGGTATCCTAGGTATATACTAAATATGTAGAGTGTTGGGTATCTGCGTATATGTTCAGTGTTTATGTACTCTGGCTCTGGCTGGCGAACCCGAAACCATGCATAGATACGCGGATACGGATGAAAAGACAAAAGAAAATCGCGCTTATCTCGATCGTATTAATTAATTATCAGCTATGTACGTGAATGTGCGAGCGGCGTGTATTATTTTTAAAATCTACACCAATATTTTTATATCTACATACGAGCTATTGTGCTGCGGCTAGTCAAGTGTGTGGTTTCACTGGCGTGATACGTATGATAAAAATAACGTTTTTTTCTCTTCTTTTTTTTATTATTGTTACATTACATTTCCGCCCAATTTATTATTATCAGCGCGTAGAAATATAATAATAGGACGTTTATACCCACGGGCAACTGATATAGATGCTTCACGTGTCCGTTTTTGTTTAATCTTGCAGTAATAACTTCGGCCAGAGTGTCGAATTAAACTTATATCGAGAGGAATAATGCTCGAGTACGAATGAAAAGTCGAATACTCGACTCGTGTACGAGGGCAGAGAGACCATGACCAAGGGAAGGGGATTTCGCTGGCTCGATTATGTAGGCGGTTCTGAGATAGCTGCGAGTCGTAGTAGACTGTACTGTGATAAGATAGTTATATGACAGTACGATAGTACGAGATGACTAGATGGCCGACCGGGCAATGGCCCGGTATCTGCTATTTTCCGATTGTTTCGAGTAAATAAACTTCCCCATTGGGAGGATGCGCTCACCTCGTATGATGTAAGATTGTAGAGAAAAGATGATGCAATTTTTGGATGAGAAGTAATTCGTCGAAGATTATGGAATTTAAGATCAAGTTAATCTTTAGATTTTGAGAATAATTGGAGTTAGGTAGTTTCGAGTTTCGCTTTTATTCATCTGGGAAATGTGGAGGTTGCGATTAATGGTAATTGGAAATTTGTGTCCTTTATTGTTCGACGATTGTATTGAAAATGGTTTAAGTACAGGATTACAGGGTATCTGTTGAATTGAATCTGTTTTCGAACCTGGAAATGTGACGTTCTCTTCATGTTAATTTTAGCATAATTTTTGAGACGAAGGAACGGAGCAATTGAGCTAGTGAACTTGAAATGAGCGTGATTTTCTGACCAAGATGTAAGAAACCGATGTCCTTCAATTAACAGAATGTTACTGGAGCAATTTTAAACGAAGTTTTCCTTTAAGAAAAGTTTTCATATCTTTTCTCATTTAATCGCTTGGAGTTTGGAGGGAAAACTGAGTTCTTCTTTTGGTGAAGGAAGAAAATACGATGATTTATTGATGAGTTATCATGAAAAAAGATAAATGTGCCAACTATTTCAGTGACCGACTGATCAATTGTCCACGTGCTGAATTGCTTAAATTTCCGACTGCCTAATCATTGAAATACTTCATCGACAACGTCTGAGTTTTGAATTCTATAACTAACCCAAGTGAGCAGACTTCCAAGTGTTTAATTACTCAAATGCCCAATTGTCCAATTTCCTATGTTCAAGTACTTACCTAAGTTATTAATCATCAAAGTAAATATTTGATTGTCAAACTAACCAAGTGTGCCATCGCCCTAAAGATTTTCAGTCGCAAACCTCCGATTGTCCAAATAATAAAGTGCTCAATATTCTGTCTGATATACTGTCGAAACACCCAATTCTTCAAATTTCCAACTATTTGCATGTCCAATCATTCAACTGACCACAATCTTTCTAGTGCCTGATCGCCTATGTACCTAATTGTCGAAGTTTCCAACAGTTCAAGTTCCCAGTCATCCAGTTGATCAACGATCGTATCAAAATCAAGATCAACCAGGGAGTTGAACCGTAACATGAGCCCAGACCCGAACCAAAATGATTCAAAAACAGTAATCTGGAATCGAACACAAATCTAAATTCATTTTGGTTCAACTTCCTGTGATCAACAATCGAAGTATGTCTTGACAGCATCCAATTGTGTTAGGGATCAGCTGCCCAAGTGTCTGATTATTCATGTAACCAAGTGTGAAGTCATAAAAAATGACCAATCTTCCAAGTGTTCAATCATTCAAATAACCAATTGTCTACAATTGTCCAAGTGACCACCACGTTCGATCTTCCCAGTGACCAACCTCCCAAGTGTCTGATTGACCAACTAACCAAGTAGTCAAACCGTTCAAGTAATTAACAATCCAAGTGCACAAGTATTCAGGTGATTAGCAGTTCAAGTGTACGTACAATATTTCAAGTGATCAGTAGTCTAAGTGCTAGACTGCCAAAATGTCCAATCGCTCAATTTTCAAATTGGTCAAATGTCCAAGTGTTTAATTTTTCAAGTGTCTGATTGACCAATTAGCCAAGTACCCAAGTCAACCAAGTGATTAGACATCCAAGTGCACAGTTACCCAAATGATTATCACGTCAAGTGTACGTACAATCTTCCAAGTGATCAGTAGGTTAAGTGCTTGATTACAAAACTGTCCAACCACTCAATTCAAATTTCCAAGTGTTTGATTGACCAACTAGTCAAGTACCCAAATCAACCAAGTGATTAGCAATCGAAGTGCACAGTTACCCAAATAATTATCACCTTAAGTGTACGTACAGTCTTCCAAGTAATCAGTAGGTCAAGTGCTTGATTACCAAACTATCCAATCACTCAATTGTAATGTCCAAGTGTTTTTTCAAGTGTCTGGTTGACGAATTGGTCAAGTGATTAGCAGCTCAAATGTGTACGTACAATCTTTCAAGTGATCAGTAGTCCAAGTGCTGGATTGCCGAACTGTCCAACCGCTCTAATATCCAAGTGTTTTTTTTTCCAAGTGTCTGATTGACCATTTATCTAAGTGGTTATCAATCCAACTGCACAATTATCCAAGTGATTAACAGTTCAAGTGTACGTGCAATATTCCAAGTGAGCAGTAAGCCAGGTGCTTGACTGCCAAATAGTCCAACCGCCCAATTCTCAAATCGTTCAAACGTACAAGTGGTTTTTTTCAAGTGCCTGATTGACCAATTAGCCAAGTGATTAGCAATCTAAATGTACAATTATTCAAGTGATTATCACTTCAAGTGTACGTACAATTTTCCAAGTGATCAGTAGGCCTAGTGCTTGATTGCCAAACTGTCCAACCACTCAATTCTAATGTCAAAGTGTTTTTTCCAAGTGTCTGACTGACTAACTAGCCAAGTGATTATAGATCCAAGTGATTAGCAGTTCAAGTGTGTACGTATAATCTTTCAAGTGATCAGTAGTCTAAATTCTAGATTGCCAAACTGCTCTTTTTTCAAGTGTCTGAGTGATTGACTAGCAAAGTACTCAAACCAACTAAGTGATTAGAAATCCAAGTGATTATCACTTCAAGTGTAAACTCTTCCAAGTGATCAGTGGGCCAAGTGCTTGATTGCCGAATTGTCCAACCACCCATTTCAAATGTTCAGGTGTTTCTTTCAAGTGTCTGATTGACCCCTAGCCAAGTGGTTATCAATCCAAGTTCACAATTACCCAAGTGATTAATAGTTCAAGTGTACGACTGTACATGGAATATTTCAAGTGATTAGTAGGTCATGCGCTTGTTTGCCAAACAGCCCAACCACCCAATTTTCAAATCGTTCAAATGTCTCGAGTGTTTTTTTTGAAGTGCTTGATTGACCAATTATCCAAGTGATTATCAATCCAAATGCACAATTATCCAAGTGATCGGGACTTTAAGTGTATACGTACAATCTTTCAAGTGATCAGTAGTCGAAGTGCTTGATTGATAAAGAGTCCAACCACCTAATTTTCAAATCGTTCAAATGTTCAAGTGTTTTTTTTTCACTTTTGAGATAACAGAAACCAATAAAAAAAGTTTTGAGCGAGGTTAATTGGCATGAAAAGACTCGTTACTTAGTTCTTTATACCGAAATTGATTTTGCAGCAGTTCGATGAAATGCAACTCTTATTTATATTACTTCTTAGTAGTCGTGTAAGCTGAGTATGCAAAATAACCTCAACCAAAAACGAGAATTCGAGTTCAGTAGATCTTCTCTGAGCCGGCAGCAAATTATTATTTACACTGCAGTCTTGACTCGACGAGACGTACTCTCGAAGTGAAAAATTCGGCTACTCCGGGAGAAAGTGAAACACAAAAGGGTGCAAAAAATAGAAGGTAAAATAAAGAAGATGCAAGCTTTCGTGTAAAGTGGTGTTGATGAACTTGTTCGTTTGTTTGGCGTGTTCGGTATTCGGGAAATAATCCGCTTTGTTAGACTTTCGGTATATTTTTTCGTATGTTACGGAATGGGAGGACGGTGGGCATAGAAAAGAGGTCTCGTCTGGGCTGGAGTATATATAGTCGATGTATACGTAAAATAAAACGAATGAGAAAAAAAAAGGAAGAAGAGAAGAAGTCAAAGAGAAGTAGTTTTTTTCGAGTACTCGGTCGTTTTTAATTTTGCTACGCGACAATGAACTCGATGAAGAAGAGATGTTTTTCGAGAGGATATATTGTCGTCGTTGTGTTTATTTTGCGTTTTTTTTCCCGCTCGCCAAACGATTTAGAAGTACGGTATGAAGGATACTACGGTAGACGAATATCGTCGAGGATGAACCTACAATGAGTTGAATTTAGCTGCGAAGCATTCAAACCGCGACTCGACCGTGTTCGTTTCGCGAGTTTGCGAGAAATTTCGGTAATAGCGACGTTTATTATTTTTCGCTGGAAGGCGGACTCGGCGGGACTGGCGAGCGTGAGGGCGTTGGAAAATAAGTACGTCGACGACGCGATAAATGTGTACACATTAAGAGTGTTTTTGTTTGCTGGGAAGCGAGCAACTGAAGAGAGAATTTTTTGCCGAGGAAAAGAAGGCGAAGCGAGGCGTCGTTTGTGGAAATGTAGCGAGTTGAGAGAGAATGCACAATGGAAAATAGCTACGTTCGCGTTGTCGGACGGGTGGCTGGGGGAAAGGTAATTGAATTTGAGAATACCGAAGATGTATACGATATAGTTGGTGTTCCGCGGGATGAAGCCGGATCGGATGGATTCACCGGCGGAAAATACGTACTTAGAGTTAGATAGCGCCGAAAAAATGAGAAATTTTTCCGGAATGTTTTTTGCCGGCGCGGCGATGCGATGCGAGGTAATGCGGCGAGGTATTTACTGGCGTATTTTTGGTCGTGTACGTGAAGAATGGGCAGACCGAGGAGAGCAAATGGACGAGAATAATTTACCATGTAAGCTTTAGGATGCTCGGTTTACTGCAGCGTGTTTTTATTATTCGGCTGCTGATAATCTCGATTCGCGAGATATCCGTGTATACGATGCGAGAGCGTATGTAGGACGTACGAGTATGTTTGCTGTATTTTTCCACAGAAAAATTCCACCGGCCGAATCAAAATACCCCTACAAGTATTTTTGTACAATTGGTATGAAGAAAAAAACCCTCGTAGCTGAGTAGTTTTTAAGAAAAAAATTTCATTCGGTATTTCTTTTTTCTCTCCGTCTCTGTGCTTCTCAAAAAAAATACGAATTCGTACGATATTAGAAGCCTGGGTCCCTTTACCCTGCCCTCTTCAACGTGTATAAATGGAAATTGTTTAACGCGCTGGGTTTGACGTGGGTACTCTGCTGCGTATACGTAGAAGGAAAACTCGATGACACGAACAAGAGCACCGGATCTCTCGAGAAAAGAAGCAGAACTAGCAGGAAATCGATCCGAGAGAGAATTTTTTTCCTTGTCGTTCGTTTTAGGTTTTTTTTTTCTTCTCTCAATCTTTCATAAAGTTTGCCCGAGTTATATGTATCGAATTTGTAATTCGAATTCTAGAGAGGAGATCGTGTCGCCGAAGAATCAACGTGAAAGTTGTTATACTCGCTGGAGGATGAAAAGCGTGCTGTAAAAATGTCTCATTAAAATTGACATCTGCGCCGAGACAATCGTAGAATTTTTATTAAGCGGGGATTTGTAAGTTTTTTTTTGTAGCGGAGATGGACAACGGGTGGAGAGGGAGAATCAAAGATGGGAAATACGGTGCTGGTTCGCGTTGATTTCGAAATGTCATTGCGCGAAATGAAAAAAGACTACGAAATTTAATTATTGAGCTATGTGACGTGATACGGAGGAGGAGGAGGAATTTCCCAAGTACGATAAACCGTACTGTATAGCTAATCCGAATTGAATTTTATTGTTTCGATCGATCTAATTAGTTTTTTCGAAACGAGTGGCGAAATTGCGCGAGAAAAAGGGTATGTGTTTCGTAAAGTTTTCTAGTCGTGATTTTATGCGGAGGAATTTTGTATTGGAATTTTTTTATGGATGAGAAGAGATGGAAATTTTGAAAGTTGAAACGACAGAAGGAGTGTGAAAAATAGTGTTTTGAAATGCAAAATTTTGTAAGAAGTTTTTAATTGATGGGTGTTTTTAAAATTTCAAAAGTATGTGAATTTATTTGAAAAATTTTAAATTCGATCAACTTTTTTTGTAATTAAATTTGCATTTTAAAACTTTTTTTTTGCAATTTATTATTTTTTTTGCCAGTTTTTGAGCAAAAAGTAAAGGCATTTTGAACCCAATATTCCGAAAAATGGATTTCAAATTTTCTTGACTTGACCTTATCACACGTTTGAAAACGTTTTCTTGGTAATTTTTTTCTGCTATAAATTTTCCTATCTTTCTTTGTAATCGATAGTCGGTAGACAGGGTGTATATAAGATCATGGAACTCATTGAAGTCATGAAAAAGTCATCGATTTCAAAAAAGGGTCATGGAAAAGTTATGGATTATGCAAAAAATTTAAATGATCATAGAAAAGTCATGGATTTTACTGTTGAAGTCATAAATTTTTGACTTTTTATTGGGAAAAATTCAGATTGAGTTATAATTAATTTGCATTTTTTTTCGTGTTTTTTTTTGGTGTGAAGTTACAAAAAAATTTTCGAAAAAAAACGTTCGATATGTAGGAAAAGAAATGAAAAAAGTCATGGAAAAGTCACGGATTTCCAAAAAAATCCTTGTTTGGAGAAAGGGGTGGAGAGGAGTTATAGAATTTTGGAATTCCAAATAACATTTTTATTGACAACTTGTCGATTTTTTAAAAATTTTATTTTTATTTTTTTCGTATTTTTCTTCCTTTCTTCCCTTGAAAATTTAGCATTCATTTGTAAAAATTTGTAGATTTTTCGTTTTACGATTCCGCTTCACGAAATTTTGTTACCCTGGATAACTTTTTCGACTTGTAAAATTTCAATTTGTTGAAGTGGTTCAAGCATTGTAAAAATTGTTATTAAATCTGTCAAAAAATCATGAACATTAATGAAATTGTGGTAAAAATAATCGAAGGTGCCGTAAAAATTGATGAAATCATCGTAAAAATGACCACAGAATCATAAAAACTGTCGAAAATTTCGTAAAAATTATTAAAATTTTCATGAAAAACATTTGGAATATGAAAGAAATAGACAGAAATTTGGACAAAAATGGACAACATTTTAGGATTAACCCCAACCATAAGACATATCCATGTCAAAATGGTCAAGATGTTGACCAAAAGTAATAAGAGCATTGTAAAAATGGTCCAAAAATCATGGAAACCGCTAAAAATATCGTGAAAATTCGAAAAAATATCGTAAAAATGGCCATTAAATTAAGATAACTGTAGAAAATTTCATCTAAATTGTTGAAATTTTCTACAAAAATCATTTGAAATATGAATAAAAAAATTATGAAAATCTTCGGAATTATTGTGGAAATTGTGGAAATTTTCACAAAAATCAGTAAAAATATTGACAGAGGGTCGAAAAATCATGAAATGCGTCGAAAATCTCGCAAAATTTGGTAAAATTTTCATAATTTTTTACCATTTTTATTAAAATTTGTGAATATTTCAATGTTTTTATGGCATTTTAACCACTTTTATCACTTTTTCAACAATTTGTGGGAATATTTTCACAATTTTTAAGACATTTTAATGCTTTCTGTGATTTTTAGCATAGGATATACTTTTGCTCTGGGGAGTGAATTCGCGGAAGACCGACGAAATTATGAAACGAAATTTCGTAACGCTGACTTTGAGACATAATGACAGACTTTTTTGGACTCGGAGAAATTTTCAGATTTCAACTTACTTTTTGAACTTGGAAAATTTTTACAGATAATGCTGACTTTTAAACATTTTGTCAGACTTCAACTTTTAGACATTATGTCAGACTTTTTTGGACTTGTAAAAATTTTTTACCTTGAAATGACAATTTTGACTAGAATATTTAAAAGTTGGACAAAAAAAAATTACAAATGACGAAAAACAACGATTTTAACTTTGAAATGACAATTTCAACCCAAAAAACTACAATTTTGACAAAAAAATGACAGTTTTGATCAAAAAAAGACAATATTGACAAAAAATTGTGATTTTGACCAAAAATGATGAATTTTACAAAAAGTAACAATTTTTTTTATCAAAAATAACAATTTTTACCTTGAAATTACAATTTTGACCAAAAATTCACAATTTAGATTTCAAAAAAAAGCAATTGATGAAAAACGGAGATTTTGAAAAAAAATTACACGTGCTACCTTGAAATGACAATTTATATTTGGAAATCACAATTTTGACCAAAAAATTACAATTTTGACAAACGAGTAGATTGACAGTTTTGACAAAAAATGACAATTTCGGCTGAAAACTACTATTTTTTACAAAAAAATCACGATTTTGGCCAAAAATAACGGTTTTTACGCTGAAATGATCACCTGTACTTTTTTGACCTTTTTAACGAAGGTTTTACTGATTTTTATCAAAATTTTTAGAAATTTTAAAGGAATTTTTAAGAAAATATAAAGAATAATAGCAACATTTTCGACGATTTTAATGATTTTTTGGTCATTTTCATTTCATTTTTAAAAATTAGTATGAAAATCTCATCAATTTTTGCAATTTTTGTTATTAATTCGTGATTTTTTTGACTACTTTTGACAATTTCAATGGGTTTCAATAGATTTTCAAAAAATTTCAAAATTTTTTCACCATTTTGACATTTTTACAATATTTTAAGTAGAACTAATTTTTCAACATTTTTAATTAGTTTCACTGAATTACGTTTTATTCTGACTCCTAAAGTCATTAGCTCAGTGCTCAATAATATTCTGATAAATTTTCACTCAAAGTAACTCATTTTATCATTTCGGACTCCCGGAATTACGTAAAAGTCCAACTCGATGAATTGCATCCCCTTCCCCTTCACTTTCTCGTACCCATAAAAGCCATAATTATGTAATACCCGCGAGACGTATTTTTGTGGTTTCGGCGTGGCGTTTGAAAATTCAAGTATCAATGCGGTTTTACCTTTTTAATCGACGAATGGCGAAGTTCTACTATTTCGTTATACATTAGCCGAGTATACGTGAAATTATTTGAACTTGGAAACAGAAAAACGAGATATTTTTAAAGGTCACGGAGTAGAGCAGAAAAAAATACGTATACTGGTGAATTTTACATTTGTAAAAAAAAAAAAAGAGTAAATCAAACCAAGACGATTGAGTTATCAAAACACAGACAACCTCATATTATCTACCCATACATTTACTCTTTACATTGCAACAGATGAGATAGAGAATGCATATGAGAAAAAAAAAGACCACGACAGAGAAAGAGATATTTTTCCTCGATCTTTGTCACAGTCGAGAAAACCAGCACAGTACATAGACGCAGAACAGCATCAATTCATGGGAATATATCGAAACGACAAGAACGCGCGTACGATTATGCTGGTAGTTGTTTTAGGAAGTCTCGTACTCGGTACATCGATAATATAGCTAATTAATTAAGTGGCATTTATTAAATATACGTGTACGTGTATAATACACGATAAATATGGGAACTAATTACGGTGTCAGAAGGATGACGATGATGAAAACGACGACGATACGATATCGAATACGTCGCAATGTGTCGTGTAGGTCTACGGAATACCGCTTCGGTATGCAGTCGTATAAAAGAAGACGTCCTTTCAAGGAAAAACGCTGGACGAGAGTTCGGTCAATGAAAAAGAGCAGGTTTTTTTGCTCGTTGGTCGAGAAGATCGAGAAGCATAAAAAACCTCACGACGAAGGGAAAAAACCCAGCGCGAAATGATTTAAGGAACTTTTTTTTTACGCCGGTGCTCGTGTGCTAGAGTGAGACCGAGTAGAAATCCGAATTGATTGTTGTTTAAAAAGCACGTAATATACTCTGGAAACGATGATACGCGGCGTGCCCTTTTTTTTTAGTTGGGTTCGGCGCGTGCGCTTTCTTTTACGTAGGTACAGAGTGAGTGGTATCTGGGTCTGGTGAAAAATTTCTTAGGATTTTTTTATGGTAGCTGCGAAGAGCAGAAGAGCAGAGCGGGTAGGTTGTAATTTTATTTTATTGTTTCTTTGAGCTAGAATCGACAGAGTAATAAAATTTAAAAGGGGGGATTATACGGCGAATGTTTAAAGCGTACATTTTTTTGTACTTGGTAGCTGTGCTTTTGTCTCTTCTCCTCCGAGCTTCGCGTGCCCCTCCGCTCGTGTACTCTTTTTTGCGCACTTATCGAGAGAAAAAAAGTGGAAATATTCGGTTGATTTTCGTTTTCTCGCGTATTGTTTATGGTTTGAGGAACGTTGACGGGGGGCGGAGGTGATGTTATTTCAAATTCTATCGACGAATAACAAGAAACGGATTGGCGCGAAATTCCAACTTCGGAGGAGCAATGGCGCGGAGAAAAAGCTCGAAATTTGCAAGTTTTTTTTTCGTCAGTTTCGTGCAAGAAAAAATATACGAGGCGAGACGAGGTCAACAGTTCGCAAAACGGAAGGAAGGAAGGAAGGAAGGAAGGAAAGGGAGGGAAGAGAGCGAAAAAAAAGATGTACTAAAACTGTTTACGTCGCGAAATCAGAAGGAAAATAATAAAAGCAGAATCAAGACGAGGATTGAGAGGAGCGGAGGGTCGGAAAACGATAATGAAAAAACATTATCGAAACGAGGAATAAAATTTTCCATCGTCGTTGGCTTTCTCTTTTTTTCTCATCGCTGTTTTTCTGGCTGTAAAAGCGTTTAGTGCCGAATGCTTGGGTTGTGTTTCGTTGTGTAATTATTAAATGTATAGTACATATGGGTTTAACTGATCCATTATACAGGAGAGGGGTCGAACTGGTGTACGAATCGTTCGCAAACGATTGTATTCTGCTGATGTTTGGGATAGCACGAGGTATAAAGGCCAAAGCTGGGCATTTTTTTCCTCGATAGAATTGTATTCGTTTTCGTTCGATTAGCGAGTAAATTTTTAATAAACCTTTTTCGTGTATTAGGTTTTTCGTTCGCAAAACCACGCAAGAAGAACAAAAACCAATGTTTTTTGTCGGCTCGAGCCGCCGGTATACGAAAGCATACGCGGGCCTTTGTGTGTTTTCCAGCAGGCGAGATGAGGAACGTGGTGAATATGTCAGTAAAAACGAGAAGGTAGAAGGTACGCTATTCCTAAAAGAGAAAAGTTTTATCGGCTGAAAAGCCAGCAGGATTGGGATGATGGTGCGAAGATGGGGCGTACGCGACATTTTTATGAAATTGTCGAATTTTGGCGGCGGCGTAGGTATCTCCGAAGTGTCAAAAAGAGCTGGCAAAGGGGGGTACGAAGCAAGCCGGCGTGTTATTGGCGGTATTGTGCGCGCGTGCTAAAGTCTCTTCGGTAATCCTACTTGAACGACGAGCACTTTTTTGCTATATCGGGCTGGTAAACGAGACGGATTAGCTGGATAGGGTTTTTTTTTTGTTTTTTCTTCGCAGCTCCAGGTATAGTTGTTGTGCTGTTTTTATGTATACGTAGGTGTTCGCGAATCGTGCTTTTTTTACGCGCCTCGGAAAACTATAAAGTAGAATAGCAGAACGCAGCGAATCGAGCCAATCAATAATTCAACGTGCAAGTGTTTAAAAAAGATGAATTCGTTTTGTTAGCGGTGTTCGTTGTGATGAGATACGGTGTAAGGCAACAGAGGGTAGCTGCGTCGCTTAAAGTTTTGCCAGGCAGATGTGTGGAAGAAAGGAAAACCCATTTAGACGAGGAAGTTGAGAAAAACGTGGCTATTTGGAGACGGATTCGAGATGAGGGTAGTTTTTTGAGATTCGGGAAACCAGAAAGATTCCGTGGATTAGTGGAATTACAATTTTTTGGATCGTGGAATTGTATAAACTGAATTGTAGATATTATTTTTGTTTGCTTTGATTCTACTTTCACGTATTGAAGGGGGTGGGCAGATTCGACTGAGGCATGTGTTTTCTAAGCTACTTAGTTGACAAAATATTGAATATTTCGAGATCTGATTTCAATGACTTCTCAATGACCTGGAGATTTTTCGATTTGCTGAAATATCGTACGTCCGAAGCAATAAGGTCAAATCTCTTTATTTTGTAGAGTCATCTGAACGGCGGGTGGAGGAGTTGTTTGAAATCATGAAAAATTTATGAAATGATAGGTACATTACATTCAGTTAACTGGACGAGCCCGCAGAAAATAATACCTATGTACTTGAATCATTCAATAACAGGAGGAAATGGCATCCTTAAAATTTGGAAATTTGAAAGCATGAATTCCCTTTTCCAAAAATTCAAATGATTTTCCTGAAGTGTGCTTTTTTCACTTGAGACCTGTTTGCAGTGGGAATTGAACAATGCCCAAATTTTCTTATTTTTTTCTAGCATTCCCTTCGTGAATCCAAGTCATAGAATTTTAGAAACATCAAGTTTCAAAGTTCTGGTAAATTTTCAGGTGTTTTTTCGAAACATTGTGTGAAATATCACTAATGACAGCGCCAATAGGATCCTATAAATTTTATAATTTCTTCCCAACATCCCTTACTAAAAGTTTGATGCATGGAGTAAGTGAATTGCAATCATACTATTTCTAAACAATCGTGAATTCAAAGTTTCCATCAAATTTTGACCCTTTTCCCAAAAAAATTAATAGAAATCTTTTTGAATCTCCCCTGAAAACCCTGTTTTTGAAATTTACGACCATTTTTTTTCAAATGTACTTGTTAGTTTTTTTCATTATTGACAAGTATATGTCTTGCCCGGAGATGAGGAAAATTATTTTGTTACCCTGGATGGATTTTGGACTTTTATAATCATTTGAATTATGATTAAGTCGGTCAAAACCCATGAAAGTTGTTTAAAATGTTGTTAAAATGGTCAGAAATTTCATAAAAATTGTCAGAAATTCATGAAGATTGTTGAACATGTGGCGAAAACCATTAAAATTGTCATAAAATTTAGTAAAAATCCAAAAAATGCCACTAAATCGTAATTCTTAATTTTTTCAGAATTTCCGAAAAATTTGGTTAAAATATGGAAAAAAAGATCAAAAATAATGAAAATCGTCCAAAATATCGTTAAAATGGTAACAATTTCATAAAAATTGGCGCAAGTATTGTAAAAATTGTCAAAAATTTATGAAAATTGTTGAACACGTGGCGAAAACTTTTAAAATTGTCACAAAAATTGGTAAAAATATTCCAGAAATGGCCATAAAATCATGAAAAGTGTCAAAAATCGGGAAATTGTCACAAAAATAGTTTAAAGTATGAAAAAAATGTTTGAAAAATCTTGAAAATCGTTGAAAATATGGCTAAAATTGTCAGAATGTGGACCAAAATCGCCTTAAATATTGTAAAAATCGTAAAAAAAAAAGAAAATTGTTGAAAATGTGCTAAAAACCATTAAAATTGTCATAAAAATTGGTAAAAATCCAAAAATTGCCACAAAATCATAATTCTCAATTTTTTTGGAATTTCTGCAAAATTCGGTTAAAATATGGAAAAAAATATCAAAAATGATGAAAATCGTCCAAAATATTGTTAAAATGGTCGAAATTTTCATAAAAATTGGCGCAATTATTGAAAAAATTGTCAAAAATTTATGAAAATTGTTAAACGCCTGGCGAAAATTATTAAAATTGTCACAAAAATTGATAAAAATATTCCGGAAAGGGTCACAAAATCATAAAAACTGTCAAAAACCTGGAAAAATTGTTGAAATTTTCACAAAACTATGAAAAAAAATGTTTGAAAAATCTTGAAAATGGTCGAAAATATTGCTGCAAATGTCAGAATGTGAATCAAAATCGCCTTAAATATTGTAAAAATCGTAACAAAAAAAATAATGAAAATTGGTGAAAATGTGGTGAAAACCATTAAAATTCTCATAAAAGTTGGTAAAAATCCAAAAATTGTCACAAAATCATAATTTTCAATTTATTTTGGAATTTTGGCGAAATTCGGTTAAAATATGGGAGAAAATATCAAAAATAATGAAAATCGTCGAAAATATTGTTAAAATTTTCAAAATGTGAACAAAAGTCAGTATAAATAGTTATTGTGAAAATATCACTAGAAAATAATGAAAGTTGACGAGAACGGTGATGGTGAAAACCATTAAAATTAATTAAAACTCCGAAAACGGCCACAAAATCATAAAAACTGATGAAATTCTCAATTTTTCTGGAAATTTTTACGAAAATCGTTTGAAATATGAAAAGGAACTTATCAAAAAATAATGAAAATCGTTGAAAATTTCGTAACTTTTATAAAAATTGTCATGAAAATTGCTCTAAATTTTGTTGAAAACTGTCAAAAATATTCAACATATTAAAAAAATGGATAAAAATAATGAAAATTGTCAAAAATGTTGTTTATGTATACCTAATTGTCAAAATGTTCACAAAGATCTGTAAAATATTCTAAAAAGTCAAAAAATCATCGAATTGGTCGAAAATCTTAAAAAAATAACTTGAAATTTTCACAACACTTTTTGAAATTGTCATATTCTTAACCTTATTTTTACTAATTTTAATGAAGATTTTTGGGAATATTGTAATATTTTTTGTTGCATTTTAACCACTTTTACAACATTTTCCAACAATTTTTACATGATTTTTGATACTTCTCATGATTTTTTTTTCTTTTTAACAAATTTTTCACTGATTTTTATGGAAATTTTAAAACTTTCAACGACAGTTTCGTTGATTTGAATATTTTTTTACAGTTTTTACAATTTTTTTTACCGATTTTGTAGAAATTTCGGCAATTTCAACTATACATTTTTCACGATTTTCACGATTTCTTGTCTATTTTTATCATTTTAATTATTTTCATTAAAATCTCAAAAATTTTTACCGATTTTTTTCAAAGATTTTAATAATTTTAATAATTTTTTTTACCATGTTTGCAATATGTACAAGTATTTTTGATAGGTGAAATTTTCGATGGTTTTAGAAAATTTGAACTACTTCTACAACGTTTATAATAATTTTCACTGAATTTCGCTTCTTATTTGTAATTAAATTATCCGTCAGACCAACACTTGGCTCCGAGATGACTTTTAAGTTTTCGCCAAACTTCTTAATTTGCTTTCCTTTCAAAATTTCATCCAAATTCAAGCCGTCAAAACATGAAAAACGAGAAGAAAAATTTCCACTTTTTTCCCCTCAATTTACGTCCAAATGTATCCAAATTTTCAAAATTTCGACCAGCACCTGCACCGACCATTTGAATAACTTCTATTTAGAAAAATCACGGCCATGGCGACAGGTTTTGAAAATTTTTACGTATAATTTCACACGACGCTTCGTCTAAACTGAAAACTAACGTCAAAACTTTAATTCCAAGTGTCACGGTTTCACGTGAAACGACCGACATTTCAAACTAAAAGATCCCCCGGCGCAACGCGTTAGCTTTTTTCCACCTTTCCTCTCTTCCTCCTTTTTGCTATTCAACTGCCATGCCGCCAAAATATGATATAGCCAGACCTACGGTGGGTATACGTAGGTACGTAATTACAAAATACGTCGACGACGTGTATACGACGACTACGAGTAATTATCGTATATGACGTAGAAGGTAAATTTATGCGTGAAATCGCGCTCCGATACCTATGCAAACATGTAAATTCGAATAATTGACCGATACGCTGGTTGCGCGAATGGGTATAAGGGAGATGAGACTACGACGACGTTGTCATCGTTATGACGATGGAACCTAAAACCAGGCCGAGGGGCTGAAGGGGATGTATTACGTTGCGGCGCATGTAATCAACTAAATGCTATACTGGTGGTAGAGCTTTTAACGTGGATGAGTATCCGTCTGTCTGTGTTTTTGCTCGGCTGGATCTCATTAATACGCAATGTTCGGGGATTTGGCAAGTTTCAAAGGAAGCAACGCACGCAGGGCCCGTTTAGCCAAGTTTTCGTCGTGAGATGGCGAAGCCAAGTCGTCCAAGAAATGACATCGCGTTATCCCGATTCCGCAAAGGACGCTGGTAAAGGATTAGCCACCGAGGTGGAGGGAGGGACGAAGCGCGAATTAATTGAATAACTAATGGCCTATGTTAATTATGAAACGGTGGGCGGCCTGGTACTCGATGAAATGGCTTTTATTAGATGATGTCGTCGTTTATATCCGCTATGTTCTCAGAAGGATATGGCTGTTTGTTTCCTTCTTGTTCTATTCTTCCGCTTGCAGTCTCCTCCTTTCGCGAACTTAAGTACAACTTGGTATTTGAATTAAGTGCAAAACGAACAACTTTCGAGGAGTTTGAAACCCCCCCCCCCCCGTTGGAGGAAAATACCCACGTATGTTAGAGTCACGAGTTAACTAAGGTTAAAATGGTTTTTTACGTGTACTGCGATACCCTTTATACTCGTATTCGAACGTGTATTGCAGTGAACGAGTAATAAAGAACGCGTGAGCAATGTAATTACTCGCGGTTCATCATCCAGTTGCTATGTGGTTTAGGTTTATAAATATTCCATCGTAAATACGAGCACACAAATGTGCAGTAAAAAAATGGTAAACTGCGTAGATTTATCGATAACGGCGTCCGTCGATGACGAATCGTTGATTTAAAAAAAAACCTCGAACAAACTCGACGTGGTTTACTTCTTTCTTACTTTTTTTTTTTCAATGTATGGTGATTGGTGAACTGTACACATTACGTAGAGCATCCGTTTCCAAACATTCCTAAATTAACAATGAAGCTGGCTCGTAAAAAAATATGTTCAATTGTCCAATTTATAGAAGACGAAAATTGAATTAATTTTTTTCCTCGTGTTCGAAACACCGTACGAATTGTCAAATTGTCGAAAAAAAAATGCGATAAAATTGATAATATTTTTTATCACTACGTAATAAAAAACTATCAAGTCGTCGTTGATACGAATACAGTAATCAAAATTAATCGATAATCGTATAAGAATTTAATTATCATACTAACGTTGATTTTAATTTTCTTGTTTTAGGTAAGTACCTACGGAGATGATACAAATCAGCGAATGTTATTGGATTAAATATTAGAAATGAAATTACCTACGAAGGAATGCGAATAATTATCGCGAATCTTTAGATGCAGCAACATTTAGGTACGATAATTTATCACTTGGCTTTAACTATATAGGCTCACACGAAGCGTTTAATAGCCCATTTCGTTTACGTAGCTGGTTAATTTTCAACGGAAAATTTGAGCGATAAATCCCTCCTCCCGCTCCTTAGACCTCCTCCTTGGCGGGAAATGTTTTTAGGTAGAGAAATATTTAATAATTTTATTACACGTTACACCTAATCTGATCTTTTCAACAGGAAAAAGAATTATCAAAGATGATATTTTTAACATTAGTGGCGAGAAAAGTTTAGTGTTTGTGACAGGATTTTTATTAATTGAAAAACTTTTCGAGTGGAATGGAGAAGCAAAGTGGAGCATTTTTTTGCGGAAATTTAGCAATTCTGATTTTTTGTGCGAGTTGAGTTGAGTCTCGTTCTGTGTGGAAATTGTACAAAGTTGTGGGGAATTTTGCCACTTTATTCGTGGTTTTCTTCGATTTTTTTTTTGAATTAATGAAGTGGTAAGCAGTGGTTTTTGAATAATGTTTTCATCTCAAATCAGAATTTAATTCGGGAGATGAAAACAAGTTGGGGAAAATTGTTCTCCGGTAAGAAAATTAACTTTTTTAGTCGAAGAAATTGATTTCGAATTCAAAAATGAGCAGATGACTATTTTTTCGAAAAATTCAGAAAAATTAGCTACATTTTTATTTTGAAAGTTGAGGTTTGTAGTGGACAAGTTTCAATTTTAAGTGATTATTGAGGTATATTATACTTCGGCTCAAGGCTGGAAAACTGGAATCAATTCAGCTTCAATTTTTCGGTTTTTAGTTTTTGAGTTTAATTTCCGGTTTTCTTCCAATTTTCCATTAGATGAAGAATTTAGGGCGGATTACAGTCTGTGCTGCTCTCAATACTGTCAAAGTGGGATTTTTGGTCAAAAAATGCTAAATAGTTTCGAGTTGGAGAATTTTCGAAATTAATAGGGGTATTTTTTCAAAAAAATTGAAAAAAATTATATTTTCAAGTCGAAAAAAATAACAATCGAGTCCAAAATTTTCAATTTTTAGGCTCCCTTCTCCTAAAATAATGACTAATCCGGATGTTTTCCTTCGTGAATTTGGATCAAATTTGTTCATTTGTTCAATTTTTTTCAATTTAATTTTAAAATACTCAAATGACGTCATTTTGGGAACCCA